>JANHGL010019153.1:208538-241255 GCA_024611195.1 Ceyx melanurus | reverse complement strand
GGGAGGGTTTGAGGGGTCTTTGTGGGGCGGCTGCAAAAGGCACGGTGAAGTCAGGTGGTGCGGGCAGAGCCCAGGTAATCCGTGCGCTAAGGCAAACCGCGCAGGGTAAGGCAGAAATCCTTCTTCCCGCTACCCTTGTGACATTGAACATCTTGCTGGTTTTAGGTCTGGAAAGCAAGGTCCAAGAATGGTGAAGCTGGGGAGTAATTTGAACGAGAAGAACAGCAAACAACCATCCAATGAAGATGGTTTTCAGACAGTTCCTTTGATCACACCTTTGGAAGTAAATCACCTGCAGTTCCCAGCTCCGGAAAAGGTAAAACAGACTCGAGTGGTGCTCCTGCATGATGGTGGACACACACACATGCCCCTTGGCTTTGGTTTTCTGGTGGCTTACCGATGTCATGGACTGTGGCATAGTATTTATTCAATAAATAAAAAGGGGTTATCTTTTCTCGCTGTTTTATCTGTTTTAACAAGGTGAATAAGCACAACTGTCCTCAACTCCCTCCCTCCTCAAAAGTGCCCCAGATATTTCTTCATAAATATAGCACGAAAAGGCTTAGTGTGTTTCTCTTACAAGTGCTGGAGAAATAGAGAAGCGTTTTACAATGTGTTATTATTATTAAGATTAATTGCCTGCGTTGAGAGTAATGTGATAACTCTTCTGAAATAATCAGCTATTTTAATTATCTCAGATAAGATTGATTGTTGTTTGTTTTTGGGGTTTTTTTCTTCTCCATGGCTTTACAAAGCTTATTTGGGCATTGAGGATGCTGATTTCTCTGGAGAGAGCAGCTGAGTTCCCCCTTGCACAGGGTGCTGGTGGAGCAATCCAGGACTCATTTCCCAGATTAGCTCCAGCCAGGGGACGGCTTTCTCCCCTGCCCACTCAACACTCTCAGAACTGAATGCAGCACTAAAACGTCCAGAAATGTGCACTGGCCATTGGCTGTGGTTTGGTGGTTGGGTTATTTTAGACGCAGTATGTACAGGGGAACCTTTTGTCTATGTCGATGCAGTGATGATGCATATCAATATAGCCTGGTGAGGACATGACAAGACTGTAAAAATCTGTATGCCCCAACAGTCCTTACGAAAAACAAAGCCTGTCTGCAATGTAGTTCCCAGATACCACAGAGATGGAGCCAGTTCACCCAAACAGAATGATTAGAGCTCACAGGATAATGGAATAATAGTAAAAGGTGTTTTTTTAATATATATCCTGTTTTTACCATAGTACAAAATTACTTTTCTCTACATTAGAACATGATGATGGATGTGATCAATTTGTCTAGACAGACAAAGTATGTTTGTTTTGTGATAGACCTGAGTCAACTGCCTTGACATCCTGGGAACCAGAGCTGTGCCAGACAAAGGAGCTAGTTTCATTTTCCGTGTGCTTCCTGGCAATCAAGAGCAACTTTGCTGCATTCAGGAGAATTACACTTCCATGAATTGTGAATGGGAGGCTAAACCAGCCCTTATGTATGACTCTGAGAAATAAGATTAAGCAAAATAATTCAGGTAAAGCAGCATAATTTATCATAAATGTCTGAAAAGCTGAGGGGAAACTACAGATGTGTAAAAGAAGCTTGTTTGATGCTAGTACAGACGGCTCATTGAGACCATGCAGTGTCACATGATGTGAATTTTAAATGACTCATGTATCAGGTGGGACATGGACTGCCTAACAAAAATCCTTTCAAGCTCATAAAGTGGTAATGAGTGTTCTCACAACCACCACATTCCAATTGCCTGTTGGTGAGCAAACACTTTAATGTATTGGTCTGGTGTTATTCCTTGCTGATTTTTCTGTTTAAACGTGCCTATATCAATAATTCACATGTTGTCACATTACCTTACCTTCATCAGCATACATTACTGTCAATGCATCTACTGACATCCATATTTTCCTTAGCTGGAAGAGTGGGATGTTTCTCCAGGAGCGCAAAGCATGATTCAGAACTCATTAGAGTCAAGGGTATTGATTTCTGCAGGCTGTGGTTCAGCTCCTATGTGCAGTAGGCCTGGAGTGACCTGGAGTTAAAGGCAACTGGAGGTCCATTCACAAGAAGGAGAGGTTATATATGATAACAGCAAAATAATTCACAATCTGTTTCCTTTGCTCTTTGTAGAACAGATCCTGTTGGGGTGAGTACACCCTAGGGCAGAGGGTCTGTTGGAAGTCCTGCTATTAAGGAGATGAGCCTCAGGTGAAAAGCTTGGGCAAAGGTTAAGTGATAGGGGAAATTCTAGCTTTGTACTTAGGAAAGCAAAGCTGCTGCTGGCTTGTCAGACTGAGAGCCTGTGGAAGACTAGACCTGGATTTCAAATCTTTAGGAGTATATCTTGGACTTACCTTGTCAGGAGACAGGTTAAGAAAAAAACAAACCAACAAAAACCCCGAAAATAAATTTGATGTTTTTGTTTTTCTTATTGATTCCTAAAATGTGCCAGCAGTTGATTTTCAGCCTGGGAGAGTGAGAGCACAAACCAAGACGCTTTCTGTGCCTCTTGCATGGGCTGGTGCATAAATGACCAGAGCCAAACCATCTCCGGCGTTGGGGTCTGCGTGCAGGAGCTCCGAAGGGCTTCGCTCGCTCGATTGCTCACCCGCAGAGCCATCGCCCCTCGCATTAAACGCAGGGAGGCAACGCGGCCGGCCCCGGTCCCGGCCCCGCTCCCCGGCCCCGCTGCCGCCGCCTCTCGCATCGCCCTCGTGCTGCACAAAGAGCCGCTGCTCCCCCGCGTTTTCCTGTGAGTCAAATACAGAGAAAAAATAAAACCACCCTCCTGAATTATCTCCTTTCTCGGCTTCTGTTCACCGTTAAGAGGGTATTTTCATTTAAGAAACTGTGATCTCTCAACCAGGGTCTAACCTCGGGTCCAGGGCGATGCGGAGTGCATCAAAACGGGAGCAAGGAGGTTTGGCTTCAGCTGGGGGCTGTGTGTGTGCTGTAGCTTCAGTCTGACGGGTAAAGGACGGGTAGTGTCAGCTTTGGCTGGTGATCCACGAGTATACACCGTCTGTGCTGGGCAACCCAGCTGCTGCTGCTCCCAGTGTGCAGTAATTCCTCCACCTGGTGCGTGTATGTTGTATGCAAAGGTCTGCAATCTCTGTTCTTTTCCAGTTGAGTCTTATGCAAGCTGAAGAAAAGCAAACCTGTTGGGTTTTTTTTCAGTATACTTACCTTTTCAGATCCTTAAAATCACCCCCCAAAAACTATGGAATCTACAGAGTGAAAATTGTGTACTAAGGGCTTTAAATACCTGATTTCTCTCTTTTTTAAGCATATTTTTATAACTGGATCACTCAAGAGTCACTCGAAGTGACTCTCAGCATTTACCTCTGAAGGTGTTTCACCACAGCTTCATCTCTTTCAAAGTGGTCTGTGTCTGGCTCTCCTTTCAGAGAAAGAACACAGAGAAAGAATACAAAAGAGGGTTTTGCTCCTATGATGTAATCCCAGAAGCCCATCTCTTTTCAGATAGTTCCTTGATTCTAAGAAATTGTGGGGTGGGTGATAGGGGCGCTATTAAAGGTGTGTTTAAACTTACTGGCTGCCCTTTGGAGGATGATTTCCTAACAGGCTTGTTTTTCAAAGTGCTGTCAGTTTAGCAATTCCAGATTCCACCTTGATGCTGTTGAAAAAATCCAAGCAGGAATTCAGGAGGCTTGAATCTAGCAACCTTCTTTCAAAATTATTGCGCACTGGACTGACACCAGTTTCCACCAAATGAGGCTGTCTCCTCCCAAGGCTCGTGCTGTTCCTCCTGCAGCATCAGCATTCTCGTCCTGTCAGCAGCTGTATGGCTGCAAGGGGAGACATGTACCCGGGACAGTAATTTCTCCCCTAGGGTGCTAAGCCTGCTGTGTGTTTGTATTTATTGACTATCTTCAAGCATTTCCTTTGTCTCCTGTTCTTTTGCTGGGGAAGCTTTTGCAGATGCTCTTAAAGCATTTTTTGTGTGGCCTTTTTGCTGAAATCCGTCCATATAGCAGGAATAATAGCCAGCACCAGTGAGAAGCTCTTGACCTGGCTTTTTATGTCTCAGAATTTAATTTCTTCTTACTTAAAAAAAAATCCAAACCCAACCAAACAAAAAGTCTTTTTTCTTTTAGGAGCAAAGGCTAACTGTTAACTTGTTTTCCTAGGTATAGACAAAGTGCCTCAGCTATAACTGTTACATGTCTATGCAATGATAATGTTAAAAGATACACAGCTTTTCAGGACTGCTTCACTGAAATTTTAAATGTGACCAACAACTGGGGACCTTTTGGTCTCATAAGCTTGCTTAAGTATAATCCATCAGGAAATGCCTCTGTTCTGGCAGTTAAAATCCTAATTTTACATAACACAAAAGTGCAAGAAAGCCATTGTCAGCGGCTGAAAAAAATATCTGGCATCTCTTTTGTGGTGCAGGCGGCAGAAGGCTTATCATGTGGTCCATTGTTCTTTATTTTGAATGCATCTGGAGGCTGGAGAAATAATTTATCTGGTGACAAATTCCCTCCACCCAACCCAAGAAAGAAAAAAAGATAGATGTAACTGCTCTCTTCAGATGCTTTTCCCATCCCATGCTTCTGCCTCTTGCTGTCCCTGGCTGCACCCCTCTCCAAGTGGCCAAGGCAATGCATTTTACACAGTTACCAGGAGTTCCTGGAAATCAGGAGGGTCCCTTGTGTTCCCAACCTGTCCCCATTGGTTTGGCAGAAAATAATGTTTTGCCCTGGCCAGCTGAGCAGGCATAATTACTAGTACGCTGGATGAGCACTCTTGTACCTAGGGGACTACTTGCAGCTGTGTCCTGAAATACTGATGCCACTCTGCCCTCTGCAAAGCACAGCAGAGCATGGTGGCTCTATCCAGCCTGGAGCAGTAAGGAGCTGGTGCTGCTAGAAATGGTGGGGCCAGTGGCAGCTCAGCCTTCCCTACTGCTGCCCGGGGGGCTCCTGGGGCAGCCAGGGCTGGTGTCTGCTCCTGCTCACATTACTGGTGAGTCTGGAGCAAATGGCAAAAGAAGACATGGAGCAGGGCTAGTGATTGTGGCAGTTGAAGGACAGAAGAGTAAAAGGGAAGAGGAGGATGCAAAGGGAAATAAAGTGGGAATAAAAGAAAAGGAGGGAATAAACCCCACAAACACCCAAGTCAGAGGGATGTCTTCTGTGACGTTTGTCCCCCTCCTGCACTGTGCAAATCCATTTGTCCTCCAAATGTGTCTTTGAATGTAAATACCGCCTGAGCTCATTAAGCTGTAATGAATATTTGCAGCAACACACACTCTAGTTTCTGGGGTAGCCTTTTTGGTTTTGTTTGCATGGTCTGGACAGCCCTACTTGAGGTTCACGCTTCTCTCCTTTGGATGTAGCTGCTGTCGGGGAGCACACCGAGCAGCGGCAAAGCGCTCGCAGCAGGACCCGCCGCAATGCGAGCAGGTGCGAGCAGCCTTCGCGACACTGGGGGTAGGGCTCAGCTGCCTCACCTGCCTGCAGACAACGTGTTTCTGCTGCAGATCTCCGCTGTAGAAAAGCTCAGGATTTGTGTAATCTGTGTGAAAATTTATCTCCTTAATGGCATTGCTACCAGCATCTGAGTTAGGTGGTTTAAAGGCAGCTCGTGCCTGGTTTGTGAGCTCCGTTGCCTCTCTTAAACCCAGTTGTGTTTGCACTGCAGTTCCTAGGGCTGCATTCTGCAGAAACAGCAGAAATGGACACAGGAAGAGTGCGTTGGGTGTGAATGTTTGGCTACGCCTGTGGCAATATATTTTCCTAACATGAAAGCCCATTGCTGCAGGTGGAAGTTATTTCAGCAAGACCATGAAGTGAATCCCACATACCAGTTACTTACTGGTCTGGAAAGTAAGACTGAGCAGGACTCTTGAGTGTAAATCAGTGTAGTTGAGATGAAATTAAGCTCTGCTCATTTACCCTGGCCAATTTGCCATCACCACAGCTGAGCGATTGATTCTTTTGTCTGCTTCGTTATATCCTATTCTGGCTGAACCTACCAAAATCAATTTTTTGTCACCCCTTCTCAGCCTCCTGTGGGTTCCTGACGGTTATGTTCACCTAGGGATTTGTAGGGAGACTTAGCTGAATAAATTCCAAGCTCCCTTTGTGCTTGTGAGCTGAGCCTCTCCCTTCTCAGCTGCTTTCAGCTCCCAATGCAGCCTTTGCATTCTGTATTGCCTGTCACTGATGATGCCAAGGCTGATTATATTTGCTGTCTTTGTCCTTTTGTGATGTTCCTTATGCCTGGAATATCCTCCTGGCACCAATTCAGGAGACCACTTTTTTTCTAACACCTTCTGTGAAACTAATTTCCAGCACAACACCCATTAGCTGAGCTGATACAGGGGGAAAAAGCAGAGTGTTTTACTACTGACTGGCTTTCTCCCCTGGCTGTGGATTTGATCGCAGGGCAACCTTTTTTGAATTTTTTTTAAAAAAAGTTTTGGATTTTATTTTATTTTATTTATTTTATTTTATTTTATTTTGCTGCTTGATATTTCAGGCATTTTGTGTATTCAAATAGTGACTAGGATGCCATGGGGACTACTGCTACATACACCCTAAATGCCAGTTTCAGTGCTAATCTCTCAAATTTTGCCTACTGAGATGTGTTCATCCTGTAGGTTTGGAAGCATAGCTGCCTCTCCTGTGGGATGGGATATAGTAATAAATATTTGGTAAAGTTTTTAAAGATGTAATTGTTCAAAAATCTGGGAAATTGCAGCATGGTGCTTTCCAGGTGTTCTGAGATTACTGGTCTACCCAGTCCAGCGTGACCTGTTTCTGGCAGTAGCCAGTGCAAGAGGCAGAAGGAAGTACAGCAGATGCTGCAGTAGGTGTGGAGCTGCTCATGTCTATCAATATTTCATCCTAAGCCTGCAAAGAAAGAGATTGTTTTAAGCCCCAAAACATGTTTTTTCTATCTTTTTTCCTATACTCTTTTACTGCTAAGTATTTTAACTTCAGCTACTCTTGGCAATGCGCACATCTCATTTGGTCTTTGAAGCTGGCTGTGTGTGAGGATTAGAGCTTGTAGGTCACTGGAGAATTCTGTTTGAGAGCAGGTGGCGAATTTCAGCCATCCCTTGGCTTGTAGCAGATAAGCACAGAAACTGACTCTGTCACCACAGACTTTGTGCCAGATTGGGTGTCACCATTTTGTTTGTCACCAGTACCCTGGACAGCATGGGACTCGGTCTAAGGTCTTCCTCAGCTGTGGATGCTCATCTGGGTAATGAAGTAAAAGGGAAACCACAATGTTGGTGCCAGTGATAAGTTTAAATTTTTCTGTTCTCCCTCTGCAAGGAATGAAGAAAGGGATGGAAAGGAATTAAGCCGACAGGCTTATTTTCATTTAAAAGTGAGCATGACTAATCCACATGGAAACTGATGGGGATGTTACAACCATTTTGTGGGACTACAAAGTCCATCTTTGAACTCAGAAGAATAATTTCTCCTTGGTAGGAGAAACACATTTTGTTTATCTCTACTGTCAATCTGACAGCCACTGAGAGTGAGAGACTCTTCATTATTAATAATCCCAGGAAGTAGTATTTTAAATTTTTATGGTTTGCACTTTGCAGCACCTGAACCACAATATATTACATGCACCGTGGCAGTGAAGTGGGAATTACAGCAGGGCTGCATGTCCTTTTTCAAATGAATAATTTAAAGTTTTCACAATGCCAGTTATGTTCAATATTATTATTCATTTCTTCAGGGAAAACCATAGAGCTCAAACACAAGTATAAAGTGGCAATAAATGATGTTACATTTAGCCAGTCTGAGACAAGACTCAGAATTCATATCAGTTCATTTTTGTGAAACACTTACTTCATCCCTTTGCTGGAAAATCCCTCCTAAGGTTCCGTGCTTAATGTGATATTTTTCCATTTGTCACATTTCACGTCTACTCTGCTCCTTTCTCCTCAAAGCAAATGCTTTTAATATAGTCCACTTGGTTAGAAGCTTCCTTGCTTTTTTCTTTCAGCATCCAAACTCTATATTTCCCAGCACTCTCCTGGTGTTTACTTTCTCAAGGTTGTCGATGATGGATTTCCTGCTGGTGTACGCAGATTCTCATCTGTTGTTTCTCACCTCAGTACACCTATAATTTTCTAAAGCATCACAGAGAAAGTGCCTGGTCCTGCATTCATTAAAGCTGAAGAAAGATTTCCTATTGATTCCAGTGGTGTCACTAGCATTAAGCCCAGAATAATAAGTGCATTTAGGTTTTAGGGCTCGATACATGCGTTAGCAAACAGCATCATCAGAAAAGCCTTCTTTGTGTGGAGCAGCATGATAGATATGGCTGCTTGTCCCGCTGTGTTTGAGGTTTTATAACTTTTACAGGCCATTCTCTATAGGCTGCTGCTGATTTTTTGCTGTTCTGAGGGATTGGAATGGGGGACCAGAAAATGCAAGAAAAGGAATGGGAAGTAAAAACCTTTCAAGACATGGAGAGTTTTATTACATCTGCTAACCTAAGATGATTGAGGACAAAAATTCTGCAGAGCTGCCATTTTCCACAGAGTGTCTTGCTTCCTACCCATGCCAGCCATATCTTGCTAGCCCCTAATCCCAAAAATATTATATTTATATGGAGGATGTGCTGGAGCTGCTATTATCACTCAATTAATGAAAATATGAGAAAACAAGGTGCACTCTTAAGTGAGCTGTGGTCTGACTTGACAACCAATTGCTGGCGTGATGCCTTGTTACTATCCTTCTTTTTTTTTTTTTCTCCTCCTTTTTTTCCTACTTCTCCACCAGTAATATGAGGATACTGGGGTCATGCTGGTATATAAAGCACATTGAGTGGTCCTACCAGAGATTGCCACAGGAGCCCTAAACTGTGGAGAGGTGATTGAAGCAGCTTAAGCTCTGATCTGACCAAAGCACTTAAATGTACACTTAACTTTAAATATCTGACTAATACATTGATGTTAATAGGACTACTTGCATGCCTAAGAGCTTTGCTGAATTGGAAGTTAATGAGTTCAAATGCTAGATAAACTTGGTTAAGGAGGAAGCTGCAAGGACTGCAGTGTGGATTCCTATAATTAGATGTGTCTTTTTACTGGTCTGTGGAAGCTGGTCTGAAGAAACTCTTCCTATACTTGCTTACAGTCTGCAAACTTCATCTGGCAAGCAACTTTCAAAAAAAGTTTTATTTCAAATGTAAAATGAAGAAATTATCAGGTAATTTCTTTGTGTCCCTTTTACTGCATCTGTCATAAACGCCACAGTCTCTACAATTTAAAGGTGAAGGGTTTCTTGGAAATTATGTGAAAACTTTAAGAATAGGTCATGGCAGCAACAGAACTGCAGGGAGATCCCCTGTGCTAGTGTTCATCTAGGCTTCATGCACAGTACAGACTTTAAAGGACTACAGGTGTGCTGGAGTAAGATGGCCAAGAGGCTGCTCTCTTTGGTGGAGGAGCACAACACAGAAGGTGAGGCACATGTGTAACCTGGTGCTGGATCAGGGCCTAGACAATGAAAGGCTGAAGTGTCCAGAGAAGTTCAGAGGGTATTTGTCCAGCATTCATGAAGTCTTGGAGAAACCTAAAAGCTGATGTACTTGCTTTTTAAATATTGATTTGCAGGCGTGCAGGTTGCTGCTTGAGATGAATAAAAATAAGAGTACCAATAATTCTCTGCCCCAATAAGCTCCTGGTTAGGGATGCCAGCCTATTGTGCCAGACCCTTCTCACCATGAGGATATGAGTAAAGAGAAGCATTAGGGAGCGCTCAGGTGGAGGTCAGAGACCAAGGAGTCAAGTGCAGAGAATGGGCAGAATGGTGTTCCTGCAGTGGGTTTGGAGAAGGGGTTAGTTATCTTTTTAGGGAGTATTCAAGAGCCTACTTGTTTATGTAATCAGTGTTTCAATTGTTTTCATTTATTGTCTGTCCTCAGGAGGCCAGAACACAGCCAAGCACTGCTGCCATGATGGGAGTTACCCCTGGGGCAGTTCATCTCCCCCATAGCAGCACTGCAGAAGGGAGCGAGGAGAGGGGATTTCTTTCACTTCAGTTTGCTTCATATTGCAACCTAGAGAGGAGCCCAATTTTATACTCCCTTTCACCACTTTAAATCATCCTGAAGTCAGCAAAGCTGCAAAATGGTCAAGAAGGGGGGATAAGAATCGTTCTGTTTGCTGTGGTTTGTAATAAACTCCAGTAGCTCTTCCAGGAAACCTGTCGTGGTGTGAGATGAATGTACCTTGTTTGCATGGAAACAGTGGGATCCTGGGCTCGGATGGAACTGCTCTGGGGCAGCTGGTGATAAATGTACACTGATCACTGTGCTGACGGTGGAGACAGTGGGGTTTTTATTACTGTACATCCAACAGCAATTTGGTTAGAATTTCTGGAAGACTTTACTGCCAGGATTTTTTTCTCAGTGACAAAATGGAAAGAAAAGGTGAAAAAGGAGTGATGGGGGCAAGTCATATATTTTTCTTTTTTTTTTTTTCCCACCCAAACTAGATAATAGGAAAATGAAAACAGAACAACAAAAAACAAACAAACAAACAAACAAACAAACAAAAACAACAAAAAACCCCCCACAAAATTGAAAAACCCCAATAATGCTACAATTTATTAAAAAATCTTTATGAGGTTAATTATTCCTTTTCTAAATTTGCACTTAAATTAATACTTTGTGTGCTTTAGAAAAGTTCTTTTGGGTTTCAGTCAGCTCTTATTTAAGCTTGTTTCAGAGACACTGGCAAGTGACACACACCTGGGAGCCTGTCAGTGTAGCTGAAACCTGTGGGAGGGGGTGTCTGTGTATCTGTGGATTGTCATCTGACAAGGTTCACTCCTATCTCTGGGCGCTGCTAAGGCAGCCCTGACTGGGGTGGTCTCACTCCTGCAGGAGGCTCAGAGAGTGTGATGAACAGCACTCAATTTCCAGCAGCCTTTGCGTGAGCATCCTGGTGGCAGCTTGCTGGATGGAGAGGGGTGAATGCGGGTGCAGAAGCGGGAGCCACGCTCAGGCTTATTTATTTAGACTGTAGGGGACTAAACAAGAGGTAGCTCTTTTCTTCCAAGTGTGCACCCTATGCCCTCAGTAAAATTGCATTTTTATTGTTACTGTCACAATACTGAATGCTGCCCACACTCTACAGGTCTTTGGTTTCCTGTTTGTCCTTTGTTATTTTATTTCTGTGCTCTCCTTTAAAGAGGAGACCTGACTGACTGCCTTGTCTTTTCTTCTGCTGAGTAATTCCACCAGGTGTCTGACAAAGATACTTCTGGAGAGCAGATATTTAGCTTTTGCAATGCCAAAAATCATTTAGCAAAGGTCCTTCTTACCTCCTTTACTAAAGCTTTTTGATACTGCTGCAAAACACTGCCCAGCAGGATGACTATGGCTCTGTGCACACTCATATTTCACTGCTGGCACAGTCAGCAAATTGCGTTTCAAGTAGCTTCTGAGCTGGCTGGGGATTGAGCGAGCTTATTTATTCACAGACGTGATAGACATTGCTACTGGACTTGAATCTAATGCCTTGTGAAGGGCTGTGTGAGTTTATTTTCAGCCTCATGCTGTATCCCTGTAGACAGCATAAATCAAACTTTCCTTCTTATAGGATATTGGTTAAATGTAACAACAATTAAAAAATACCCATAAGAAAACTGGTGTTAATGATAAAGAATGGAAGAAAAATAAATTATATCTGGAAACAAATAAGGCTTTTAATTTTTTTTCTTCTCATATTCTGTCTTCAAGGTCCTTCATTAAGACCTAATGTCCGAGTTTGTGGCAAAGTCCACATGTATATTTAAAACTTTTTTTGTGAAACTAAGATTTATATAAAACATCAAGCACATGAGTTTAGGAGGATTGGTTATTGTTTCTGGTAGTTTTGAAAAAGAATGAGTGTATTTTCTGAACACTGGCAGCTATTGATGGCTGACATTGTAATTTGCTGTATTGGGTTTACAAAAGGCCAGCAAGAAGACTGGAAGGCTAGGGGCCAGCTGCATGGAGTCCTGAGTGCACTTGCCTCCTTTGAGTCAGAAAATTGGGTTATTATTGCTTGTTTGTAACTTGAACTGACCTGGGCCAGTTTATCTTGGCTGGAAAGGGAGCTTTGCTTTCTTTAGTCCACGGTGTTCTGGACTGCATTTCAGAGCATAGTGGGGTTTGATTCAGTATGCAGGTTCAGCGTAGGGCTCACACCAATCCTACTGAATCAAACTTGTCCCCATGTGTCATTTCCCATCATCTGTGTCGTGTCATCAGAAATCCTGAGTTCCAGAATGCTAATATAAATATATTTGAGTGGCTCTTTGTCCCCTCTTCTTCCTGAATCTTAATGTAGCAAATGCTACTGTAATAAATACTACTGAGAGGGATTTGCTGAAGGATGTAAATATTAATCAGTCTTTAATGATTTGCATTTGAATCCAGAAAATTGGCTTATGACTCCTCACTGATTTTCTCTCACTCTGATTTTCACATGGCATTAAATGTGGGAGGATTAAATACCTGGGATTTTCTCTGGTCCAAACAAGACTTTGCTATCTTCATTTGGAAATAAGTTCTTCATTAGTTGGTAACTCAACCTTGAGCATCATTTAATCTCTTTCAATCCTTCAAGAATTTTGTTTCTAACAAAGAGCTTTAGGATCACTCATGTCACACTCATATGAAACAATCACCACTCCTGGAGTATTTAATTTTCACCTTGGCACGGCTGACAGCTGCATAGTCCTGCAGTGCAGAAAGGGAGGCCAAAAAGTAGAAGTGTTGGCCCAGGGAGCAAGAGATTTGATGTTCTTTCTATCCTACTGTGTTCAGCCTGTCTGAACCTTGCAAACCACACCAAATCATTGCATGCTTTGAGGACCTTGTCCCTGGGTTGGGAGTCCAGTGCAGAGCTCAGTGATGGTGTGTGCTGAACCACAGCCCCTACCCTAGGGATGAGCTCCAGCTCTCAGCCAGTGCTGAAGACAGGTTCTATTGTCTTCTGTTGTCTTCTCTTGCATTGTCCAGCTGGAGGAAGATAGTGTGACTCTGCTGGCAGCACACTCTCCCCAAACAATTCAGCTGCACTGGCTCTTGTAAGATTCTCATGGATAATGGGATGGGTATGCTCCCTCGCCTGAGGGGCTCTTGCAGAAGACAGCCCTGATTCTCATCCATGCTATGAGCAGTTGGCATTAAGTGTTTTCTTTTCTGTGTTTGCAGTGGGTGCATTTTACCCAAAATATTTAGGTTCATTCTAGATTGCAAATAAATTCAGTGTAGATTGACAATGCACTTTTGGTAATTTGACTGTACCCTTTTACGAGCCACTTCTCCATTGGCATCAGACACCTCATCTTTATCAGATTAGCAGGACCTGGATTAATCAGCAAATGACACAGAGATCTTCTGGGGAAAACCCAAGGTGACAGGATGAGATTAATATTGATAGTCTGGAGCCTGAATAAATGAGATACCAAATTTAAATTGGCTTCAGTGGAACTTGTTAGGATGGGACTTTTAATAAGTGAGGCTCTTCGTTATGATGGGCAGTTCTGTATGTTCTGCCTGTTGAATATGATATAAAAATTATATGACTATTCCTAAACAAAAGTGAGTGTCAAACATTTTGCTGTCATCTATTTTAAACTTACTCTCCTAGGTCTGTGTATCTGCCTAATAATCTGCTTCTTTTCAGTCCTGAGGTTATGATGAGTTTCTGTTAATTTATGGCTCTAAGGTACTTGTGGAAATCCAGGGGAAGATTTATACATCATAAAGCAAAAAAAAAAAAAAAAGTGTATGCTCTGGGCAGAAACCTTAAAGTGCTGGTATTTTCCAGGTAATTGTGAAAACAAGAACAGAGTATCAGCCTGACCAGAAGAACAAAGGAAAACTCAGAGTGCCCAAAATTGCTGAATTCACAGTCAGTTTCACTGATGGCGTAACAGAAAGACTAAAGGTAAGAAGTAGTTATCTGCTGCCTTCTGATATAAATGCTATTAATTTAAAAATAATTGAATCAAAGTGACGGTAAAGACATAACAAATATAACACTCCACTCATCATTAAGGTCAAAGAGAGGTTTACCTTCATGCTTTTTTCTTCTTTTTTTCTGTTTTAGGATAGGCATGAAAATACCTTCATATCTAGATATCAAGTAGGAAATGTGAAATGTTTTCCTTTTCCTGGGAACAATTATGAAAATATTTTGTAGCTCATACTGAAATAAAACAAGCTGGAAGCTTTCTTCTTCTCAAACATTTGTGTTTAAAAAGAATTTAAAAATCATAGTGAAGATTGATTGAAACAGTTTGGTTTGCCTTTTAAAAATTATTTTAACTTGCAATAAAACAACCCTTTACTTAAAATATTTCATTATAGATTAAAACCCATTTCAAACAGGGGGAAATAAAAAATAATATAAAAAAGAAGAGGTATTGGGCAATTATCCAAGCATGTCCTGTCCTGTAAGCAGTTTTGGTTCACAAGAATTGGAATTTTCTGACAAAAAATGTTTCCTTGAGAAATTTTCAACAGGCTCTACTCAAACATGGAAAGAAACTCATGAATTATTGAGTGCCCTCAGTTCCTGTTGACTGCAGCATATTAGAATGGCTCAGTTCCTTCTAAAATTAGACTCCAATCATGCATGTGCTGGTATTTTCTCCCTTTTCATTGAGAAGATAATGATGCTTTTTCTAAACCACAGAGCATGGCAGTGGTAAAAGTGTGTGATATGATTTCACATTTCCAAAGTCAGAGGATATATTGGTGATTTGAATGGAAAAGATAAGAGAGTAGGCAGTGCCTAGCTATAGTCCTCCTCCTTGAAAAGCTGGGATTGGGCTTATAAATTTTTGTGAAAAGGCATCATCCCCCACAATTAACAGGAATTGACTCAAGGAACTGAATAGTCTTTCATATGGCCCAGCTGTTTTTAGTTTTGCAATAAATAAATAATTTTACTCTAGTTCTTTTCAAGTAATTTAGAGGAAAACTATAACTTTTCCTGGATAACATTTCAAATTTTAAAATTGTTACCATTCATCTTTGATAAACTTCAAGATAAGGCTTGTTTGACTTCCTGCAAGGAGAAATGTTTAGCTACTCTGTTCTGAAGCACTGCAGGATGGCACTGTTAAATTTTTTTTTTCCAGAATAGTGAATACTAACATATATTTCATAAGGACAGTTCTGTTGCTTTCATCCAGGATATCTAAAGCCATAATTTATTCTTAAAGAGGTCTATGAATAAATGTTTCTGGCATCTTGGTGGTTTTTTTTCAGTAGATATAATGTTTTGATCTGAATTACTTACCAATGAGGCTATATGCTGTTGATTTTGACTGCATTTTTCACTGATCTTATAGCATGTGTAGTACCTATTTACCACTAGTAGCAACTCTCTGTTAGTACCACCAGTAAACAGTGAATTAGCCACAGTTAAATCCCCAGTCTTGGAAACACAGCAGACATTTTCCAGTGTGAACAACATACAAATCAGAACCAGACACGAAGTTCCTGAGAACAGCAGTAAATGTAGAGTCTCCTGGAAGTGTTGGCTTGTGACCCACAATAAATGTCACTGTTGGTAATGTAAGTAATGGTACTTCACTGGGTATCTAAAACTTAATCCTGCAGCCTTAAACAGTGTTAAGGTCAATATAAGACCAAGTTTGAATCCCATCAAAAGATCTGGCCTTGTTCCTTTAAAAAAGCAACTAAGAACATCTCATCCTTATACTCTGTGTATGCTTGAGGCCCCTAAATTGGATACATAGCTCATTCACTGCTATGGATAAATCTCATTTTCATCCACTCCTTCTACGGAGTATCTTATTTTTCCCATTCTTCAAACGTCCACCTTGCTGTTACATTTAAACTTCTCCTTTCAATGTATATTCTTGCATTTCCCTTTCTATTTTCCATGTGGTTCTCCCCGGGGAGAGCGGAGTCTCCAGCTGTGCACAGCACTGCCAGAGGTTTGAGCTGCTTTTCCCTGTGCTGTGTGGTGGGGATGGCTGTGGGAGCCTCTTCCTATGCATCCTGGCAGCATGACAGTTTCATTTTGAAGCTATTTCCTTTCCCTAAAGTCCATATGATTTTCATTCTCTGCTCTTCAATGTCAACTTATTAATCACTCGGCCTCTCGTCTAATACTGGCTAAGACTATAAGCCTCTCCTTGCCTGCTTTTCATAAGGCTTCCATGTATCGTATTAAGTTTGTAGTATTATTTCCTGAAAAAAATGAGCTGAGGTAATAGGTAATATTTCATTACCTTTTGTACTTTTTTTCCCCGTTGTTTTATTGCACCACATTTTTATACCAGTGCATATTTTTAGTGAAGTTATTAAAAATACTGCCCTCTGGCTATAAACAGGCCTATTTTCTAGTACTGCTGAAATCATTTTACATTTGTTTTTTGCAAGAGGAAATAATAGTAAATACTTAACTTTTATTATCTCAGTTTGGCTACGCTTTTAAAAGCTTAAAAAGAAAAAAATTAAAGAAGAGAAAATATAAATGAGATCATCATATTTTCTTTAGCTGGCTGGTTGCTTTGTATGGCCTTCCAACATATGGTGTGCTGGAAATATCATCCACAACTTCTTGCTAACATGCTGATTAAAACTGAAGTATTCATCTCTACTTGAGCTGTGCTGTTGGTAGCTGTAGACTGGCAGAAGCAAGTAAATCATCCCATCAATTTTTGCAAGAGAAATGATGGAGGGAAAGGCCAATAGTCCATCCAAGTGTATGTGGCCTGTTGGTTTAATGCCCTCCAAGTATGTGAGAGCTGAATGGGAAGTGCATGTGTAACTAGTGTGAGTCCACAGCAAAGCCTGGAGCCCCAGCTTGTCACAGGGCATCATTTTGCTGCTACAGCTCCACTGACCTGTGTGTGAGGAGCATTCTGGCTCAGCATGTGGTACTTGGATGTTGGGGGACAGACAGGACAGGAAGAGGGTGCAAAGAAGAAGCCAAGAATCAGCCTCTGCTGCCTGCTACTGGAGAGCAAAGAGTGACCTGTCTTGTACTTTATTTTTCACCCAAACAGTAGAATAATCATCAATTCAAACTAAAATATGTTAAAGTGAATATTATTAATGAGTGTGTGTGGAAAAATGCTGCTGGACACTGTATTCATGATTGGGCTCCCCACCCACTAATGACCTCTCTGGGGGGATGTTGATCATTACTGTTTCACTCTATGAAATGCTTTTCTTTCCTCTCTACTTCTAGTCACTTGGAATGGCAATGTTCTCAGGAAAAAGGAAACTACCCAAGTTCTTGTATTGTTTTTGGGGGGGATTTTTTTGTGTTTTTGTTTGTTTGTTTGTTTGGTTTGGTTATTTTTGGTTGGTTGGTTTAGTGTTTTGTTTTTGTGCTTGGTTTTGGTTTTGTGTATGTGTGGTTTGTTTTTGTTTTTGTCTTTCTGAGTCATGTAGCTGCATTATACATAAGAACAGGTTCTCTGTGGGAAGTTTTGGGACTGTATGAACATGGCAGTAAAATACACAGATGCCTTTTGTTCTGCCTTTTGGGTATCTTTTATTGAAGAGGCTAATGAATTATTAGCCAGCTTTCTCACATGAGCAAGCCACAGCCAGAATTTAAGCTTATGCATGCATATTTTTCATCCATCCAAAATAGCACAGATCTGAGCTCTTTAATTATTGTAAAGAAGAGGCTGTCCCTAGGCTATGGTTCTTATTTCACACTACCTCTTCCAGGAATTTTAGATAGCTTCTGCATCTTGTCACATCTCCTAATAGATGAGATTATGATTCTCTATAGCTCAGCACACAATGTCCTGGAAGTCTGACCAATTAAGCTTATTCTTCAGCTGAATGAGTCACCCCATACATACTTTATAGCAAGTGTTTAAATAGTATGTGTAGATGGGTTACAAAAAAAAAAAAAAAAAAAAAAAAAAGTTAAAAAAGCGTTGTGCCATCTGTACGCAAAAGAAATGTCTTTTCTAAGCTGACTGGAGGTGATTTATAGGTCCTGCCTCCTCCAGAGAGTCTATGTCTTTGGAGTCTCTCCCTCTAGGAAGTTCTTGAACTGTAGCAATCTTTCTTTGAAGTACCAAGATATACTGAGGCTTCTCAGTCTGGAGGGGAGTGCTATCTGCCCTTTGCCTTCCTTTTTAATATGCTTTGAAGGCAACACATGTTACTGTGCTTGGCCACCCAGTGATGACATTGAGGTGCATTATAAAAGGTCTGCAAATTTGATTTCTCTTAACATTTTTCATTGTGGGACAACAGATTTAACCCTCTGAATTTGAGGCAGGGCTTACTGCTGCTTTTGCCAGTGATATCCTATGTTACAGCTTTTAAGAACAATCTCTCATGCAAAGATCATCATTCCCATGAGTTTCTGCCCTTATTTCTTTCTACAAATTCTGAAATAACATCAAATGCTCTTTTGCTTTTCAAGCAGATTATCCATTGAATACAGTCTTAATGCTTCTGGTGGACAGGATTTCCAGTGTCTCCTTTTGTCTTCATACCAGTCCAGATATCCGAGATTAGTTGCTAATGGATTTTGTGCTTGATCCAGTCAGACCCAGTGAGTGTAGGTAGACACGTGCTAGGCCTGAGTCTGCTCAGATTTTTCTAGCTTCAAATAGCACCAGAAGAGTACTGGAGTGGCCTTTCAGTGTAGGCTGACAACACAGCTTCGTGCTGACACATGTAACTGCCTGGTGGTTACTGGCTTTGCAAATTGCTTTTACTACCCAAATAAGTTCATGTGCAACCAGTATGACCTCTGTTACCACTAAATACCACAGAGCTCTTCCTTACTGCCTTTTCAGTGAGACACTGATTTAATAATGACTATTAACTGGGTGACAGTTACTTACCATGGTCATCTGACTTCTCAAGTCTTTCCTTTTCATGGATCATTTTCATAAGAAAGTTGAAGTTGTTGGTTTTTCAGAGTTGGAACAATGAGACTATGTACTTTAACAGAGCAAGTTGGGAGTGGGTGTATGGGAGAGAAATTGAGATATTTGTTTTCTTATCTAAAATTTGTCTACCTTGAAAAATCATCTGCAAGTATTGATCATTATCTCATTGAAGGCTAGAAATTTCACTCTTTTTTCTGCAAGTTGTCAAGATCCATTTTCAGAATCTCTGGCTGTGTATTCTGTTCCTGTTCAGTGTGCACTGACAATGTATTTCTTATCATCAGATCAGTAGGCTCCTCCCTCCACCCTAAAAGTGCTCTGATACATGCAGATCCAATAACCAGTGGAGATAATTATTCACCATGCTTTTCATGAGATTGTTAAAATATAGTGGAACTCATTCAAATGTTTCTGTTATTGGAATATACTGAAACAATGATTTTCCTCTGATCTAAAGTGAATGACTTAGACAAAATCAGTTTGTCTCCAGCCACACCCTACAAAATGGGCATTGATGCAGTAATAGTTCATTATCAAAAATAAGCCAACATCTGAACCACTTGGCTCCTAATTAAGAAAGATTGTTTTGGGTCAGGGCCTGGACTTGATTTCCTGTTGATAGCAGCTTTGCTGAAACAGAAGATGTTTTCCCTGCTTGCACCACTAGAATCTGACCCATTGAGTCCTCTCCACCCAATATTCAACTAGATCTTTTGGAAGGATCTTCATGTGACAGGCACTGCAGTTAAAATGAAGGTCCTGGGCATACATGTTTATGGAGAAAGGTTGGGAGCAGATCACTATGTCTTTTCTTTCCGTGGGTAAGATGACCTGAGATGTGAGCACAAGGTGTTTCTGTGTGCCCTCTGAACTGCCAAATGATTGCACCACGAGCACAGCTTTGAGAAACACCTAATTGCCCTGAATGATGAATGAATTAATTCATCTACCTGCCCACCCAGCCCTTGTTTTCAAAGGGCACATTGCACTTGTGTAGGTGGCAACTTTCCATTGCTCTGCTGCACACAGACCCAGCCTCAAATGTGGCATTCCTCTCTTTCTGCTCCTCCTGCTTCCTCCTTCCAGAACTCCCTTCCATGATTCACGCAAACTTCTCCATAGGAGATATGCTTTCACCTGTGGGCTATTGCTTTATGCTGACATTTTTTCCTCTAGACTGCAAAGGAATGAAGCCCAGACAAACGGCATGGGGCTTTTCAATGTGCCATTCAATAGCTAAATAAACCTAGAGATTTCCTTAATTGTTAAGTTACCACAGGGTAGGAGTAGCTCATAGAGAAAGGACTCCTGAGTGTGAGAAGGACAATTTTCCTTACTGCTTTATAATACTAACAATAACAGTGTTACCATGGTGACTGCCACATCACTTCGGTTATCGGGAAGATGCAGAGTGGCTGCTGAAAGATCCCATTACACTGACTAATGTGAGTGGTGCTCAAGGGAGGGAGCATGCTCTACTACACAGAGATTTTTCTCACTTTGGTGGTAATTGCTACTGTGGCTGAGATGTTGTTTCCAGGCTGCACAGCACTTGGCTGAGCTGTGTGATCCAGGAGAACAAGGGACAAAACAGAGGAAGATCAGAAAGGTGTCAGGCGCAGGGGAGCAGTGGCAGTAGTGTTCAGACAGCACGTTGCACTGGCCCAGCACTGGGGGCAGTACAGGGATTTCCTGTTCAGCGTGCTGCATTCAAAGAAAGGCTTGGAGAGGTGTCAATATGAAGGGGTTGGTTTCAGTCTCCAGGGACTGATTTGGAGGCTTATTCACTCCCTCTGGGAGTTCTCAGCTATCATCAGGCAGTCTTCTTTCCCAGTGGGCTCAGATGCTGCAGGCATGTTCTTCTTGCAGGGTGTCAGGCAGCCCTCACTTCACCTCAGTCTTCTCTAGACAGTGATGGAGTGACTTGTCTCAGGATCCATACTTTGCCTTGTTGAGGCTGAATATTTTCCACTGCATTGCAGAGGGTCAGTTTATCCTGTCTCACAAATCCACTGCCCAGCTCAGCCTGGGCTTGTATCTACTTTCCTCTGATGCAAACTAGCACCTGCATGGATTCAGACTCTCGCTTGTGTGTATGAAGGGAAGTGAGAACTCATCATCTTTCTGCCTGAGCTCAGAAATCATTCTTCTCTTCCTCTGGCTTTAATGGGGAGAGGATAGGTCTTATCTGTCCTAGTTGGTCTTACAGCTTGCATGGCAGTAGATTGATGAAGCCATTCGTGAACATCAGTGACAGTGCAGAGCTGTGAGGCTAAACTCAATGTGGATTTGTGGATCACCTGCCAGAAACCAGATATTTGTGATCACATCCCCAGTAGGGTACTATAAACCCTGCAAGCTATCCTCTGTCTGGGTGGAAGTCTGTATTAGTAAGAGTTCTCAGCTCATACCTTGCTTTCTGGTACAGGCTAAGTGTCCAGAAGGTGAAGCCAGGAAAAATTTCCATGTTGAAAACACACTCAAGAAAATTATATTTTGATATAAGTAGAGAGCTCTATATGACCAGGTTAGGAACCACCTAGCAAAGCAAAGGAAAAAAAATAGTCTTTTAATAAATGTATTAAATGGATCATTCCTTAAAGTACATTCTTGTTTTATATTTTTTTGTTTGCAGAAACACATAGACGTACTCTTATATTTTATTTTTGCCATCTGTGAGTACTGACGGAATAATCAACTGAAGACATTTGTTCAGGGTTAGTTTTTTTCCTTTAATTAATTTTGGAGAGAAGAAGAAAGTTAATTGCATTGCAGAAAATGTCTAAAAATGGAAGTCACAGAGAATATTCACATGAGGGTTTGTGGGGTAGACATACTGAATCTAATATCTCCAGATATACTGAAGTAAGAAAGGAGTTACAGAGCAGAAGCTTCAGCTGACCCTTTGCTTTGAAACAAAATACTTATAAGAGATTTTCATAAGTGACTACATGGAGATACTCATTCAGCTAGTTACAAAATGTAATTCCAGTTTCCATTTAATCTGAATGATTTCTTAGCTGTGTCTGTGCCTGGAACAACACAATGCCATGTTTTGTTCTGGCCCCTCTGCCACCCCACAGTAAACCCTCTGTTGGGTAATTTTCTCATCCACAGTAGAGGTGGAATGAAATACATTTAATGCTGGTTTGGCTAATGTAGCAAAAGAGATTGAATGGGATGGAGGAGGAAAGAGTTTTCAGCTGACTGAAGCCAAGGAAAAGTTTATTGGCTGTCATTAAACACATTTTGAATGCTAAAAAAAAATAATCAGGGAAGTGAAATGCTTCACTCATCCATTTTTTTTTCTCCATGTAATGTTTTGTTCTCTCTATTTATAATGCAGCACAGGATGCTGATTGAATGTTAAACAGACCTGAGCTCCCTCTTGTTAGTACTTGCAGATGTATTAAGCCTGTTGGGTCAGATCCACAGCTAATGGAACTGGCCTCATGACTTTGAAGGCATGATAATCAGCTAGATTATTCATTTTTGTTGTTTGTTTTTAGAAGAGTAGCTTTTGTAAGTCATTTGTAGGAATAAAGCTCCACAATTCTAATTTTAAAATGGAAAGGCTTTTAGTTCTTAAGTTACCTGGGGAACACTTTGCTCACCAAGTCCTCACTTTGTGCTTGTATGAAGCACTCACATAATACATTTTTTAACAGAAATGTGTGTACTGGACCATGAAAGCTGTCATATTATTAGCTTTCTTTTCTGACCCATGATTGTAGACATAGGTGCTGAAATGCATCTGAATATCTTGACCTTCTTGAAGGAACAAACTCTCAATTTTTTTATTTATCCACAAGAGTACAAAGGTGTTTTAATTTGTTCAAGCTCAACCTTGATTTAATTTTATCCAAGAAGTCTATTGGACTGGGAAAGGGAAAAGTTATCTTGTGCCCTGGCATATAAAGGCCTTAAATTATTCTGGGCATTTTAAAATCCAGTCTTCTGTTGTTGATGTCTAATGAGGAAAATGGTATTGTCAGGTGTAAGGTAAATATACAAGAAAGTGATGGCAGAGGCAAAGCCACAAGAAAACGTGCCTGGAGGAAAACCATTTTGTGCCTTAGCTCAGCACATCAATACTCAAGTCTGAAAGGATTGCTTTGGAATTTTCCCTGCCTGTGGAAGAAGGTAATTTCCTAAAGCAAACAAACCTCAGCTTTTCCCTAGAACTGACCTTATTCTTGGCTGTGGGATGGTCTTGGTGCTTGGTTAGTTTTGCACATGTGGGCCCAAAAAAGCCAAGCTTTTGGACCTTAGATGCTTGCAGCTTGGTATGGATCTTGCTGGAGTGTCTGTGAGTACCAGTAGGGACCAAGTTGTGGAGCCGGACCTGAGTGTGTGTCAGGTGTCAAAGGAGATAAAAGAGCTTAATCTGTTTTTTCAAAATCTATTGCCATGTGCTAATCTCTGGACCCCTCTTACTTAGGGCTACTAATGGTTTCCCTGCATCAAATCTGATGTGATAGAAGTGGGGAGAGAGGATGATTTTGCATGTCTGAGACTCTTGAGAGGTTGAGTCTCAGCAGGCAAAGGGTAAGCAAGGAGACATTGGTGACTTGCTCCATCCTGTATTCCTGTTAATGCATTTTGAAAGGGCCCTTGATGAGTTGAGGCACCATTGTCATGTCCCACATGAAGTGACTGGAGGAATTGTCACAGCCAAGACTTTGCACAATGCAGTGGGAAATTGCAGCATGCTCCTGCCGAAGGGTTAGCTGTGGAGCTGATGTATCTGTCTGCTGCAATCCCACTGATGGAAAAAAAATCTCAAATTAGTGATCTGGACTAAAGCCTTTTCCAGCATTGCTTAGCTCATGAAATGGTGTGTCAGGTGTGTCAGGTGTTTTTAGGACCATGGGCACCTTTATAAGAAGTGTTCCTGAGTCAGCCCACTTGTTTCATTTGGGGCTTTTGCTTTTTTTCTTCTGAAGGTAGCAGAGTCATAGAAATAAGGAAGAAAGGCTTATGATAGTTGAAAAAAAGGAAGAAAATGTTCTCTTAGGAGAAGAGGAAGACCTTTAAACAGCTGGCCTGCCAAAAAGGCCATGTATTTTTTTGGTGTTCCTAGAAACAATACTCTAGTATGTCAGTATACCAGCCTTTTCTGATGAAGGATTATCTTTATATAACATTAAAAAGCAGAAAAGAAAAAGCAAACCAGAGGTCTTCTTTACCCAAGTGGAAATTTACTAATATTCACTGGTGAAAGCGTCCTTATTGAAAATGGCATTTTAGAACTTCCATAAGGAATAGGGGCTTGGAAACCAAGCCATGTATTTTCCATTCAAGGGGTTTAACTTGGCACAGGAAGACGTCATGCAGACCACAGCTGGCACCAGACACAGTTAAAAAGATCTGAGGCTATTAGTGCCTAAACAGCCACTAGAAATTATATTACATGATGGAGACATGCTAATATAATTGAGCCAGCTAGTTATTGTGTGCATAATTTAATTATTTGACAAATTGCTTAGAAACATGGTGTTCTTGTTCACATTCGTGCTGCACTCTCAGTACTAAAAGGCACAGAAGAGATGAATTACTGGTGGGTACATAGTCATCTCAAACTACGAAACAGACATTTCTTCTTAAGATTAGCAAACTTGGGGAGGTTCACTGGTGTAGTTGTGGGGTGGTATATGCAGAGATGTGTAGAGTCAATGTCTGGGATAGCAATCTGGCTCAGGGCAGAGATAGAGCTTTTCCTAATGGATACCTTTGAGGATTTAGAGTAGTTGGAGAAACGACCTTCTCTTTTCTCTGTGAGTCTTTTGGACTTAGATTGCTGGACTGCATGGACTGAAAGGAACTCATAAAATAGTAGAGCAGGTGTGAGATGCTTTCAAATCCCAAGATTATACTATCCTCATGGATAGTGTTCAGTGTTCTTAGGAGAATTGAGGCTAAATCAGTTTATGGTTATGAATTTTAAGGTAAAGAACCAATAAAACCCATCCCTTAAGAAGCCACACAGCACTACAGAGTATTTTCCTACACCTCTGAAGATGCAGGTACATGACTAAGGACATTTTCCTTGTAAAAACTTCTCCTAAGAGATGCTGCTTAAGAATCTGGACATCATCTGGAATAAAGCTGTGCTGTAATAAAAAAGGACAAACCCTGCATCTTCTAGAACACTAGCAAGCAAGTATGTATACCCAGTGGTGTCACTTCAGTTAGCCTTTCAAAGTTTCAGAGGCTAAGTTTTTGCCAGAAAATTCAGCAATTTATTACAGAAAGGTTTTTATCGATTGGCAGTGAAATGCCATTTTTGAAGCTGTGCAGCCAAATAATTTTTACTTGCAGGATGGATCAGGCTGTGGGACAGTGTGCTGGGCAATGCACCACACCATTTCTCTGCTGAGTCTAAGCAGTGGAGCAGCACTTCTTGGGATGTATTCCAGACTCCTTCCCTCCCTGGTCAGTCAATCTGTGTGTCCTGTCAGGCTGTGGCTCCCTCCCTGCCTGACATGCCTCAGTTTTCTTACAGTAGGAATCTGGATTCATATGTTAGGGTGGTTCACACTTGGACTTCATCCTGACATTCAGGTGGGAGGGAACCAGGATAGACAGCTGGGAAGTGCTCCAGAGTCTGTCAGTTTCATGTCAAGATATAATGTTGTCAATCTTACATCTAATTATCAGCTGGAAAAAGTTATGGGACGAAGGGGGAAAAATTACCCTCCTGAATTTTTTACTGTCCTTACAGCAGGTGAAAGCAGAAATGTTTATAAATGAGATCATGAATGTTGAACATGCACTGAAATGCACTTTTAGCTGAAGCCTTTCTACTGAGCAGCAGCAGGACTGCTAGGAATGGCTTTGTAGCAAATGGATTGATTATTTTATGATTTATTATTTTTTTCTTGCATGCAAGTTGTCAGTGGATTGATAGGTTTCCAGGTATAATGGCATTGCCATCAACTATGGAAAGAGTATTGTTGCCTATCCAAGCAAAGCTCTTTTGCCCTTCTGTGAAAATAACCTTGATGGAATTTCTGCCAATTTTGCTTATAAGAAATTTTTCCTTGTTCACAGTCTTTCTTCTTCTAGAAAGATAAAATTAATAATAAGGTCATTTCATAAACCAAATTGCCTATTTGTCACAAAAATTCCTTATACCCAGCAACACTGAGGGTATCTTGGAGAACCATCGCATCGGTGCATCCTTTCCTGAGAAATCTGATTGTGCAGAGGATGAGACTGCAGTGCAGGAACAGGCTGAGGTCCTTCCTCATAGTACATCTGCTAAGTCTCAGAACACTGTAGATTTTTTGGGGGATTTTTCCATAGTAAATTATCTTTACCTGGGAATTAAAACTAACCCCTTCACAGTGCCACACAAGTCTACAGTCTGAGAGCATTAACTCTTCTCTGGGTGCTGCTTGTCTGGCGGGTTTTCCTACGGACAGCAATGCTTGTCCTGGTTGTGGCATATTCTTGTTTGTACTCTGTTTTGAGTGTACATACCTGCAGATATTGCATGCTCTCAGCAGGGGGAAAGGTGTCCAGAGTCAAACTGTTGTTTGCCAGGTTTAGGAAAAAAATAATCATGCTTGCTATCTGAGGGCCACCCACACAGATTAAAACCCTGCTTGCTAGCCTCTTACAGGGGCTGCATGAGCTCAGGAGAGGTGCTCTGTGGCTTTCTTCAGCCAGATTGACGTACATCATAGCATCTCTTTGCATCTTGAGAATTGCTTCACTTAGGTGACACATGAAAGGTGGTTTCAAACACCTGGGCACTGGAGCTTATGCCTGATCCACAAACAGCAGGTGGTCCTTGCTGAGTTCCTCCAAAGCTGGACTGAATGCGTCTGTTTTCCCCTCAAAAAAAGGACAGCCCAGTGATTTTCCAAAGGAATTTTGGACAGCAAATGCTGAAGCTTCTGGATGAGTGTGAGCAGTGATGGGTTTGAGCTTTAGTAATGGAGCACAGGGATTGCAGTGATGTACCAGACTAGCTGACCATCTCATTTGGAAAAACATTTTAGTGACCCAGAGGCAGATGTGTGAAAATCCAAAATGGACAATTTCTTACTTCTCTGAAGACACCAGAGCCTACAGAAGGTGTCTACTGATTGTAATGACCTGTAAGAAAGGAAAGAAGATTTAGACACCTGACTGCCTTTGTGGCTCTGGGGTTAAATGACCTGGTTCATGCCAGCAAATGAGAGAACTTGGTGGGGGAAACCAGGACTGTGCCTTTTATTTTATTAAGCCCTACTTCAGGCCATGTGGAGGCTCTCCGTAGCAATATCCCATACTTGTGGAATATTACTGAGTTCCTTCTGCCAACCCCATTGTACAGAGTAAAATTGTTGGATTAACTGTGATTAATTTCATAGATTAATTTTGATTTGGGTTAGAAAAAAAACCCCTTTGCTTCTTCAAAAGGTGTTACTTTGCAGTTTTAGAGGATGTTTTCTTCTCTGTTTCACTGGGAGGTGGCTTGCATTTGAATGCCTGTTTTCTCCCCTATCCTTTTTTTTTAACCATTTTTATGCTGAGTCCTAGAAGTGCTTAACAACCATCAGCTGAGCCTGTGAACAAAACATAAAGGTGGAATGACAAGATCTGACACCAGGGCCATGATTCTGAGTTATGTTCCCCCAGCTGCTAATGCAAGAAATATAAGTGGGAAGAGAACCACACTCCCAGCAACTCACCAGCACAGGCTGGATACTGAATACTAATGGAGAGCCGTCTGCATCCAGTCCCCACTGGGGAAAAAAATATTTGTCAACTCAGTTCAAACAGTGCATAAATTTGAGGGAACTGCCATCTGCTGACAGTCCCTTCCCCCACCTACTGCCTGACAATCCTTCCTTCTGAATATCTGCTTTGTGCGTTAGTGTTCCTATTGACCTCTACTCAGAAGCCACCTTTCTCTGCTTCCTTTTTTCCTCCAGGTATTTTTCCAGGACTCAGGCACTGGAATACCTCACTGGTTTGTGTAGCAGTCAGTACCAGTCCAGTGCTGGTCTGCAGCTACCTGCAGGGTCTGCAGCTCAGCAGGGTCCCAGTACTGCTACCAAAGCCCTTAAGGCTGTTTGTGAAAGGACCAGCAGTTCCCTGCTCTTCCTGCCTTCCATGGGGAGTGAAAACTAAGGGCACAAACCAGAACATTTTTGCCAAGGAAATCAATAGGGAATAAAGTGTAGAAACCTTGCAATGGAAAAGGCTGTTAAAAGAATGTCCTGCTGCTTGGATGTGGCATTGTTCTCTGGTTTGCTTTTAAATCAGGCTTTTTGTTGTAGCTAGAGGGAGAAAAGAGGAAATTTTTATGAACAAAACCCCACATGGGCAGCTGTTGAAGTCAAAGGGAGTAGGAAGGATGGATATTTCAGTGGACATCATGGAAGTCAGGTTAACTGAAACTCTACTGCCATTTTGCTCTCACTGGAGCAAAATCTAGTGTCAACTTAGGTCCTGTTGCCTGATGAGAATGTATCTGTTTTAATCCATGCTGTTGTGAAAAGATGCAAGATGTCCTTCATCTGTGGGAAAGGTGGGGAGGAACCAACCCAAGTGCAGTGTTGTTGATGGGAGGTTGACATCATCTTTCAAAGATGTTAAGGACCTCTTTCCATGTTGTGTGGGGGCTGGGAGTTTTTTGGTGTGGTAACGATGTTCTGTCTTCTCCGTTCCAGCAGACACTCCCCTCTTAAGGGAACCTTTGGGAATCATATAAGACTTTGGGGAAAGGGTGGGCAAAACCCCCCTTCTTTTACCCATTCAGGCAGTCACACATGACAGATTCATGCCTGCAGCACTTCTAGGTTTTATCTGCTCACTAAATTTTATTTCCCCTCTGTGAATGTTTATATTGCTTAGAGACTACCAAGGTTCATGTTAATCATAAAAAAAAGTGGAGGTTTATTAGGTATTGCAGCTCTGTGATTCTTTGGTGTTTGAATGTTAATGAAGCTCTGTATGCCCTGCAATAGCTAGAGAGGTAGATCTTAGTTCTCTTGTGCCAAAATATCCAGGGGGTGAATTTTTCTTCCCTTTCCTCTGGGTTTTAACATCTTACATGACATTTCATCCCAGAGCAATGTTACACTCTGTATCATCATGTGTAATATTGTGTCATGCTGTAATTTTGCCAGTACATGAAATGGCAGGAGGGAGGTGAGAACAGGCTCAATTACACCCTGGAGGGAGGAGAGAGCTCAGCAGAGAGACCTGCTCCTGGGAGGTCATGAATTGGGCGTCAGCACTTTGCCAGAGCAGAGGGGAATTTATTGTTTCTAGGGGATCAGTGAGCAGACAAGAGGGACAGAAACAGTCAAATCGCATTACCAGTGGTGGTTC
Organism: Ceyx melanurus; assembly: GCA_024611195.1. Classification (NCBI taxonomy): domain Eukaryota; kingdom Metazoa; phylum Chordata; class Aves; order Coraciiformes; family Alcedinidae; genus Ceyx; species Ceyx melanurus. Next base: position 212,001 of record JANHGL010019153.1, on the reverse strand, counting down.
CCATAGGCAGTGCGTGTATGTGGGATTAAAAAAAGCAGAGACATGCATTCTTGCTCCAGACAGCTCCGTTCTTTCTTCTTCTGAAGGCTAAAGGAAGAACTGGGCCATTTTAACTGGCAACATGAGAAGCCTTCAAAGCAACTTGGTGGCAACTCTGGGCGAAGACAGCTACAGGGTCATTCTGGGTGAGGGAGACATCTGACAGTTTAGGGGTGTTCCCCTTTCAGAGCCCCTTCTCTGTGTGCAGTCATCCTTAATAGAGTCGTCTGGAATGGAGGAAACACTGATGTGGAGGGAGAGAAAGGAACCAGGTAGACATTAGTTCAAAAGGAGTCATAGCCCAGGTTGTCCTACTGGTATGCAGCAGTTGCTAGCCCCGCTGATGAATGTTAACGAAATGTTTACTAAAAGAACATTTACTAAAGAAAGCTAGAGGACAAGCAGCTGCCTATTCCCCAGAAACAAGAGATACTTTCTCACTGAGTTAAACTCTGTGGATTCAGTGTAATTACACTGCCCTTTGTCTCTTCCTTTGCCCCAAGCACAGGTTTGTTCCTTCAGCTTAACCCAAGTGAGATTTCTTTTTTCATTTTACGTTGTATTTAGGGCAGAGCTACCAAACTGGAGAAATTAGCATTTCTTATTTTCTAAATTTCTACCCAGGGCTTCCCTCTAAGCATTGGATTTGGTAGAGCAAGATGTGCATCTTGCTTTTAGTGCCTTCAAACTAACCCCAAAGAGGATTTGTGTCATCGTCATAATTTTTACTGGAGGACGTACCAGGTCTAATTTTCTCCTCCTGTCAATGGGAAGAGATTATTTCCCCTGAATTCTACAGAGGAAAATGTTCTTCCATGATGTCTGCCAGACTTGGGTTGTGGTTGGTCTTTTTGGAGAGGGGTCTTTTTTCCCAGGCCTCGTGTTGGAATAGGTAGAGTATTGGCATACTGAACCCAGGAACTCTCTCCTTTAGACTATACTTTCTTAAAGTGACTTTTCTTTACATGTTTTTTTTCATCTGTCATATAACTTCTTTAGGGACAGAAATCATGGCAAATTCCCTTTCTGTCTCCCTTGAATCCAAGTGAGACTTCTTCCTCTTCAGCACTATGAAAAGCGATATGATTTGCCCGGCTGGGACCCCATAAAGCCATTCTGAAACATTTCTGTTCAAACCTTCAGGCCAGTGTGCTTTGATGGAGAGGAGGTGGAGCCTGTATTTTCTTGGTCAGACCAGTGCAATTCATACAAGTGTACTCCTTTTCTACCAGCTACCTTTTCAGCACACCAGGACTCTTTACATGTGTTCTCATACAAGATCCAGCAGTAAGTGCTGCTTCCTCTCCAGCTGCCTTTTGCTTAATTTGCCCATTTTGAAGCAGATTAGTCCCCAAGGAGGAGGTTAATATGAACAGTTATTCTAAAAGGAAGGTTGGGGCTTCAGTGACCTCTTCGTCATTGGAAATGCCTGTTAGCCCCAATCTTCTTATCTTTTTACACTTCATTCTGAAATACTCTGACTTAACAATGAACTTATGAATCTCTCCTGCTAGTTACAGTCTCCCCACTTCTGTTTCTTGAGTTTTGAACTGGATGTTCTGGATCCAATAAATCTGACATTGTGCATGCAGATTAACCTCCACTCTTTCTGTTTGTCTTAAAACAGCCACCTGAATTGTAGCTCTGCATTTTCCAGCACTGCAGGTGGCATTGCCAGGGCTGCTTTAGCTTCTCCCTATGTCTTGTGTACAATTTAGGACTTAATCTCATTAGGCAGTACATCTTTCTGCAGGATTGTTGAGGGGGAGAAGTCTTTTCCTCCACTGACAGCAATTTGAGTGTTCAGGGATTGCACCTCATACAAGTTCTCAGAATTACAGCTTCTATGATGACCAAAGGAGAGAATTAGAGCAAAATTCAGTGTGAAGTAATTGTAAGAAATTATTATCCCTTTATTAATGTAATATTCCTAATATTACATTATATTACGGTTACTAATATTATATTGATGAATTCTGACATGTGGCCAGCTTTCTCTTATTAGCTGCCCACTGACAAGCCTGCCCACTATACTGTAGGAATTCTCTATTTCCCCACTTAACTGCCATCACTACTCTCCTGTACATTAGTTTAGAAAAAACTTCTTCCTATACCTACTATTCAGTATCCCTGAACCTCCAGTAAAATAGATTGTGACATTGCTATAAAAACAGAAGGGAGGATTAACCTTGAATGACTAGATAGAGCTGAAAAAATTTGTAGCTTTTCCATGTTAGGGCAGTAAATGATACTTATTGCCTTTAGTACAGTCAGGAGCACTGCTGCTGGATGGGGCATATTTTGGAGGCTGAGGATGTGCATGGTGTGGTAGTAACACACCTGCAGGCAGGGTCATTTGCCAGCATCGGACACACAGTCCCTGCCATGTCCTACCATTGTGGTTCTCTCTATGGATGGCTTTTGATGTGACCAGGGAAAATGAGCAGCCTTGGGATTGGCTTCTGGTGCCATGGTGAGAAAGTGAGATTCTGAAGCAAACAGGCTGAGATTATGGGTTGGAAAAAAGCCACACTGATCACTGTGACTCTGGTAAGCTCATGCCTGACCTTAAACTTTAGCTGTAGGATCTTCCTCAGCCTGAGCTCTCAGAGTTCAGCAAGCACAATAACATTGCAGCCCCTTCCCCACGCAGGCAAACAACCTGCACAATGGGTGCTGCTGGGGCCGAGTCCCATTGAGCCAGAGCAAGCTGGGGAGCTGCTACAGCCTCTGCCCATGCTGCTGCCCATTCAACAGATTTAAATGTTTCTCCTGTTGCTGTTCCCACCCCCACCATCTCTGTGAGTTCATTTGATTAGGAACTTTAGTTTGCATGGTAACACAGGAGCCCCAGGGATTCTGGGATCTTTTTCATGCCAATACAGACCTGTGTGAGATAGCAGATTGACAGGGTGGGCTGCTGTAATGTAGGCAGCAGAAATCCAGAGCCATTTATGCTGCGTTTGTGGAATTGCCAGCCGGGACCTTTCTTAGCTTTGGGGAAAGGGAGAACAAGAGGGCATTTGAGACCTTGCTCAGGCCTTAGGGAGGACACAGCTCAGCTAATATCAACGATCAGGGCCTCAGTCCAGACATCTGAATTAGGTCCAGAAACTTGCTGTTGAAATAGCAATTTAAGAGGGACCTGAAAGGGCTGCAGAGGAGGAAGCTACGGCAAAGAAAAAAAAAAGAAAAAGAAAAAGAAAAAAAAATTTGGGCACCCCAATTCAGAAAAGACAGAGCCTTACTGGAGAGAGTCCAGCGCAGGGCTACCAAGATGATTAAGGGAGTGGGAGGAGAGGCTGAGAGAGCTGGGGTTCTTTAGCCTGGAGAAGAGGAGACTGAGAGGGGACCTCATCAATGTCTATCAATATGTTAAGGGTGAGTGTAGGGAGGATGGAGCCAGACTCTTCTCAATGTCATC
>JANHGL010019153.1:80785-208438 GCA_024611195.1 Ceyx melanurus | reverse complement strand
GAGGGTGACAGAGCTCTGGAACAGGCTGCCCAGGGGGGTTGTGGAGTCTCCTTCTCTGGAGACATTCAAGACCCGCCTGGATCTGTTCCTGGGTGACATGGTCTAGGTGATCCTGCTCTGGCAGGGGGGTTGGACTAGATGATCTTCTAGATCCCTTCCAGCCCCTAATATCTGTGATTCTGTGAAAGAAACAGAGTGGTGCAGCAAAGTAATCTGCTTGGAGATGAGGAGAGGGGGAATATTTGAGTGCCCTAAAGAGAGTATTGTGTCTGGTAGTTCCAACACCGACATATGCTCTTAGACATGCTGTGGATTTACATGCTGGACTTTGTCGGTGGTTGAGGTATTCTCCTTTTACAGCTTTGATATTTAGAGGATTCCCTTTCTCCCTCGTTGCCTTTTGCAAGGTATTTGAGGTACAACTTATCTATCAGAAGGCACAGAGGGGTGTGTGCTACAAAGGCTTTATTCTTCCTACCTGCCCACCTACCTCTGCTATCAGAAAAGCAGGATGGTTATAAAGGATCTTATCTGCACAGATTAAACCCTGAATGTGAACTCTGGCTGCTGGAAGATCCTGCTGGGCCAGAAGGTGATGCTGCCAGTTGAACAGCTGAGAACATGGGAACACAAAACCACGAAGAACATCAAATGCCTCTGCAAAACCCATACATTTGCAAAGGGTTAAACACAGGAATGTGCACTCCTGAAGGGCTGGGGGAGGGGGGGGGAGAGTCATGAAAATGATGTGAGAATTCAGGGTTATTGGATCCAGCCTTCATTCAATTACCATGCTTAGTTAAGTACTGCACAGTGGAGTGAAGACTGCAGTCTGTTAAGATGGCCGTGACTATAAGTCATTTAATTATGAGGTTGCTCAGATGCCATTTTAACATATGTAGAGTAACATTATCCCTCTTTTGTAGGTCACTATTCTCATAAGTCTGGCGCTTGCATTCCTTGCCTGCATAGTGTTTCTTGTGGTATACAAAGCCTTTACTTATGACCACAGTTGCCCAGATGGATTTGTTTATAAGGTAAGAAACTTCAGAGAGATGAATTGCTTGAGATAATGATAGACTCTAATTGAGTACATGGTTACAGTCTAGTCTGCTTTTTTGACCAGGCCAAACAGAACATTTGGCAAGAATGTGTTGAAATGGGAAAAGTGTTATGGGAAATGTGGACTTGCATCTGCCTCCGTTAGCTACTGTTACACTGTAATTGTTGGGATTAGCATTTGGTGAACACTACAGACAGATGTTCAGGAACAATTCCTCATAGTTGTGAATGGATTTATTGAAGCTGGAATCCTGTGTTTTCTTCCCACACATTCAAGTCACTGACGTTTACTGTCATACATTTTAATGCAAAACAAACTCCCAGAGTGCTGGTACATGTGTCCTGTGTGAAAGAAATTCAAATTTGCCCATATAGTTCATTTTTAGGTGCTTTTGAGCTTCCATCAGGAACAAAGCCATGTAACAATGGCTAAAATCCTTCTGCTCGCTGATTTTACATTGAATATTCACAGAGAGCTATGCCTGGATTGTTGAGATTTGAAAAATAAATGTTAAAAAATTAAAAATTTGCAAAATAGTTCACTCCTTACTGTGAATAAACTCACAAGAGACTTGACCACACTGGGAATAGTCTATGGGCTGGAAAATAGAGTAAGATGTGATGCATTAGTAATTGTAAATTCTTCTCTTAGGTTATATAAAGATGAAGTTAGGAAGGAGTCATGAATTTCAGAATCATATCCAAACCTATCTTTCTGAAAAGAAACTCTTATTTCAGCTACTTACATTGAACTGGGAGTTGAGGTATCTCAGAATATAGTAATAGTTGTAGCTGGGGTCCTTTGTGTCCTGGGTTCTACTTTGACCTTGGTGAATACCAACCAGCCCAACACTTGTTAGCACTTAATGGCTTTTTCCCAGCTGTTGCAAAGCGAATTGTTTTATCTGTGCAATCCTTAGCACACACATGCCCACACTAGTGCAGTGGAGATGTGTGGACAGTGTCTGCAAAGACAAGAAGCCCTGAAAAGGGCTGTCCAGTTGGGCTACACTTCCCACGACTACTAGCCAAGGTGGTCATCCCACAGGTCAGCGATCACAGACTGTAAGAGAGCAGAACGTAAGCAGCTTACTCTGCCTCTGCCTGTCCTCTGCTTGTCTGAGGATTAATTCTGGGCTTCGCTCTACAGAGCTTGCAGACCAGCACGAGATAAGAGCTGCTCAGCCAGCCCTGCTAGGACTCCAGCAAGTGGCCTTGGCCTCTCTGCATGACAGGAAGGTACCAGACCAGTCAGACCTTCATTTTACAGTCCCTGTTTCCCATCCGTGGATTAAATCAGCCTGCAATCAGGGTTGCCAATAGCAACAGGTTTTGAAGACCGCTGCCCGAATCTAAACTTTGTGCATCCCCACGGCACTGAAAGGAGGTGGGTGCTGCTCAGCAGATGCTTTCACTGCAGCAGCTCTGAGTCAAATGCCATCCCTGCAAACAGCTAACCCTGGGATTTTTAAAGCGTGAGTCTGAGGCTGATGGGACCACTCTTCACTTCTGTTGCTTTCTTCCCCTTCCCAGCACAAGCGGTGCATCCCAGCCTCGTTGGACGCCTACTACTCTGCACAGGATTCCAACTCCCGGGGCAGGTTCTACACTGTCATCAGCCACTACAGCATGGCCAAGCAGACCAGCTCCCGGGCCGTATCGCCCTGGCTCTCGTCAGGATCAGTAAACCACGAAGCCAAGGCTGCCAAGACAGAAGGTCATTAAAGTTAATGAGTGATGATGGGCAAAGTGGGAGGGTGGGGGAACAACACCATGTCTATACATTGCTCTAGCTGAGGGTGCTGTGCTAACGGCAAGACAGGAATAAGTAAAACCCAAGTGCAGGAGTCATCTTAATGGATATTTCTTTTCGTGCATTGTTCTCGTTGATTTGTAACCGAGTCGAGCTCTTGTACAAAGGCATGTTTGATGTTGACTGTACCTTACAATGTAAAAATATTTTTAAATCATTGCTTAACTATTTGTTAGAAAAAGAAATTAAAAAACAAAAAAAGCAAATTAGATAAACAGCCAGAGAGGATAGAAGTAGCAAAGAGAATCCTGCAAAGTTTTATTATTGCTGGAAAGCTGTGACAGAGGCTTAATGTGCAGTGAAAGGACAGCTGAAATCCTTTTGAGAGATGGGTAGAAAGAACCTCATACAAAGACATTGTGATGTTGTTTAGCTTGCCAAAGGGGGGATATTTTGCTGTCAAATTGAATCTAGCATCAGTGTTCATTTGCTGATAGAGAAATATAAGCATCCCTTCCTCTCTCACACACGTGCAAACACACATGTCCTGTGCAGTGGCCAAAATGAATCACGAGAGATCTAGGCCTTTTTAATGAGCTGCCACAGTGCTGGTGATCTTGGCTGGGCTCTGAGGCTAAAATCCTGGTTGCTATTTGGGTATGGAGCAGGATGAAACAGACAGAGGCTGCTGTAGTGAAGTCATGAATATACTTCTGAGCACAGGACCAGGAGTTAGGAGATCAGGGCTTTATTTCTGTTTCTGGCACAGATTTCCTACATGACTTTTGGCAATTTACATGAGGCTTCATCCTTTGGGACCTCTGTCCTGAGGATCCAAGAGACAAAAAAATGCCAGTATTAATTGAGAAGCCTCTCAAAACAGTAGTGAACCTCTAACTTTTCTGCACTTAATTTTCCCTCTACCCTTGAACTGGGATGCTCACGCTTCCCTCCTTCAGCTTCAGGTACTTCAGTATTTAATGTCATTCTAGGTAACTATAGAGGGAGGGCTGTAGGATGCTCTCGGAGTTCAAGGGTCCCATCAAATCTCTGCTTGCAAACACAGAGCAGACCCCAAGCTTAATTCAGTCCTGGCCACCGTAAAACATCCTCTCCTTGCTAATGGCATGTGCAATTAGTGCAGACTGGTGGGATTTATATATATTTTAAAAAGGATTCTCTTTTTTTCTGAGCTGCAAAGCAGCTCTGCTCCTTGGTAGCACAGGCAGGGTGAGACTGAGCAGCAGGAGCAGAGTGCACAGGGAAGGTAAGCTTCACATTTGAATAAAGCTGCTTTTTCAGATCTGTGGCTAGACAGGGGTGGAAATTAGGAACTGGTCCCTTCTTCCCCTGCATTGGGCAGTTTTGTCCTCCATTTCACAATACATAGACACTAGAGGGTGTAAATGAGGGCAGAACTCCTCAGTCCTAACAGGCATCATGATAAATAACTGTATAGTGTAGCTAAAAATGTAGTGCCAAATGCCATTGTCTGATTTCCTATCCTTCCTTCCCCTTCCACCTGTAAATTCATTTCTCACTCAAAATGTACAAACCACCCTTTCCAACAACAATCAAAACTCCAGCAAACCACTGAACAGTTTATAATTTTGTGGTGTATTTTTTGTCAGTAGGTAGCAGAGACTGAAGTATTTTTTGGTGTAATTCTTGAACTTTTCTGACGGGATTAAAATAAAGCTAGATGTGACTGGGCTCTGGCAGATTGTTTTATTGGAGACTTGTGGGGTGTTCTGGGAGGTGGTGGGTGCAGTGTGTGTGTGCCTGGTGCTGCTGAGTGTGGCTGCAGCAAAGACTGTGCCTTGCACAGGATTCAAGATGACTGGCTTTCAGAAGGCATTTTCAGGGCTTGCTGTTTTCCCCTTTAATGGCTGGGCCTTATTCCCTCTGTTCCTGCCCATTTTTCCACTGCAAGTAGAGAAATAGTGATTAAAACCAAGCTGAGCTTGGACTGGTGAGTCTTGACCTTACAGAGGGACCTCCCCTCTCTTCTCATTTTAGGGCCAATGAATGATAGAAACTTTGGCTGGCAGCAATGTCTCCTTTGCCACCTTCTCCTGGTGGAAGTGTTCTGGGTGCTGGAGCAGGCTCTGTATAGAAGGGCTGATACAAAGAGGAGTGCTGCAGGGAAATACAGCTGACAAACCAAGAGCCACAGCTGAACTTGGAAAAAGTTGAGCTCTGTATCCAAACTCTGCAGCTTGGTTTTTAACAAAACCACAACGGTATTCATCCACATTGTTCAGAAAGCAGATTGTATTTCCCCAAATCCTTCATCTCTTTGAAATGGAATGATACCCTGCCATTAAATTGGCTCATTCCCAAAGGCTAAAGAATAGTTTATAAAAACATTTGGCTGGCTTTCCTTAAAAAAAAAAATAAAAAAAAGGTATTTGGCATTGTGAAATTGAGCTACTGTAGGAGAGAAACCACTCTGATGTTAGGGGTCACCACCAAGTACTTGTGAAATGTATTAAAAAGGATTCGGCACGCTTTGCAGAATTGAGTCACAGGATAATTTGATCATGGTATTTCTATTGCCACTTTCCCAGTAATACTCTAACCATATGTTTACTTTAATCTAAGAAACCCAGGAATCAAATAATTTGAATTAAAAGGTTCTAGCTATTATTAGATAAGTGAGTCAGTGGGGATAACCATTCCTATTTAATAAAGGAAAGATCAACATCTGTATGGAGCAGAATGGAAAAAAAGACCCAAGGAAGACTCATGGGAGAACAAAAAAACCCAAATAACCCAACTCCAGCTGCCAGTTCCATTACTGTGAATGTTATTACTGATTCTGAACAAGCTGCAGTAGAGCTTCCAAGATCAACTATGTATTTTAATCACAGTAACAGAGAGAGAATAAACTGGAATGGTAGTACATCTTATTTCAGTCTTTAAAAACCTCCTTCAAGGTTGATGATAGGTTTTCAATGCTGATTAAAGTAGCATATTGGTGACAGTACAGTCTCGTCCTGGTTCTCATCTCTCTATGAATTATAAAGCTTTTGACTGGCTCTACAGACCAGTGCTTTTGTGAGCTAGCACTTGGGTGAGGGCTCAGTCTCAGGTCTGAATGGCAATGTGAACAAAAACTTTCCCATGTCTTCTCCCAACATTTATGTGGTGGCCAAGTCAAGTCAACTCCAACCTCTTCATCTGACTGATCCTGCTAAAACATGAGTGCCTTTGGGTGATTGATTCCATTACACCAGATTGCTGCAGTGGTCTCAGGTGTTGAATTCTCCACCAAAATATGCTTGTGGACGACTGGGACTGAAGAGTTGTTTGCTCTTCTGAGAGAGTCTTGCAGGAGATGAGTGCCTGGTATGGTTTTCTTTAGTCTTAGCTGGAGTGGTAGGAAGGGATGAACAAGAAGTGTCAGCACATGAATACAGTCATCTTGCAGGGATGGCATCCTGAACAGGCAGCAATTCTAGGAAAAAACTGGTAGCACATGTGGAAGGTAAAAACCAGCTTTACTAAAGCTGTGGTGATGCTGTGATAGGAACTCAGCTGCCCTCACCCAGGTTCCCAAAGGGAAGGAAGAAAAATTGAGAGCAAGAGAGAAGCAAGAGTTTGCTATCAGCCAAGACAGGGCTGGTATCAACAAGCACTGCTTTTCTGTGGTAACCCAATGACCCTAGAGCACTATATCATGCTTGTATAATACAGACTGTCTTGTTTTGGAAAAGCTGCCCAGTGTTACTACAAACATCTGCTGACTGCCCTGTGCCCCAGAGGAATCACTCCACCATTAATTCAGCCTTTTGGGCTGCCTGCCTGCAAAAACTGGGTGAGAAAAGGAGATGCCTACAGCAGGACCACATAGCTGGTGGGACACAGCCTTAGTGAAAACAGAGGTGTCTCTCCAGCGTCTTGGAAACAACCATGCTTTGAATACCTGTTAGAAAGGCAGCTCAAGGTGCTGCCAGTGCCTCTGCTATTAGATCAGAAAAGTACCAGTCCCTGTCCCTCTGCAGGTGATTTTTTTTCTACCCTCTTTATCCTCCTCTGTGCTTGCCAGCTGCTCCTGGTTTGTAATAATACCTCAAGTGATAAGTGTAAGGGTCATGCACTGAACTGTCTACAATCACATTTTATACGATTAGTCAGGGTTTTTTTAAAGCACCCTAATTATTACAGTCAAACCGGATTAAGCTGTTCTCTAATAGATTTTCAGTTCCTGTAAAATAGGCCAGAGAAAATGACTTACAGGAGGGGATGGGGGAAGGGAAGACTCTTCCATCTCTATGGCCTTTGCTTTTATAAAATGCTAGCAGTGGCAGGAGCATTACAAAGAGCTCACTGAGAGCACTGGATGAGTGTCCAGCAAAATCAGGGGTCTCTGGTACTCAGCTCCCCTTCTCACCTGAACTGTTGCCCTTTGAGGGGCAGAAAAAAGGTAAACTCCTTTTGATTGAGAATGCTATGTTACTCAAAAGGGTGCGTGACAGGTCATTTGATGGGTTTTAGGTATCTCCATCATGGGAAATAATCCACAGCAAGTTGAAGTACGGGAAGGTAATAAATGCAGATGGCATGAACTGCTCATCACCATGGCAGGCTGGGCAGGATGAGTGCTGAGGAAGCTTTTGTCCTGCAGACTATGAATGGTAAAAGCAGAGCAAAAGGAGATGGAAAAGCCTCTAAATGGCAGCTTACACAGTTCATCTTGGCGTGGACAGTGCCCTGCCCTGCTCAGACACGGCGGGACTGCCTGATCCTGGGCCGGCTGCTGGGGATGCGCCTCCCGTCCCTCAACCGCGGGCTCCAACCTGGGCTGCCGGCGGTTGCCATTAGCGCAGGGGCAGGGGTCGGGAACAAGGCGCCCCGTGGCTTCCCTCACTGGTACTACAAAGCCTGAGCGCCACTTGTGTGAGCGATGATGAAAGCACTGCAACCCGAGGCAGACATTAATAAAATATTTACACCACTTGGGCAGCGGCGTTTTAGAGGAGCCGTGTGCTGAGGCTGCCCCGTGGCCATCTGTGATTGATGGTGACATTTTTACTTATAGCTTCTCTGCCCTCCTCCATCAGCACACTCTACTGAAGGCCAGTGTTCACCAGCTGCAAGTGGCCAAGGGGAATCTAGACTACCACAGTCCTGGGGTTAAAGAAAGGCAAGTTCATGCTACTGCAAAATCCCAGCCAGCTCAGCTCTCCAGAGGCTGTAGGTGCATGTCAGCAGGCTGCTTTAAGCAGCAGCCCTCTGCACATCAAAAGGCAGGTACTGGCTGCTGTGGCAAGAGGAGCGATGCCCAGCAACAGTGCCAGCTTGTGTCACAGCTTCCCAGCCACTGCTTGGATGCAGTGGTGGCACTAGGTCTCTGCAGACTAATTCTGGAGGCTCCACCAGTACCATCTCCATGGTGGATAAGCACACAGCTACCCATGGCCTTTGGACAACCCAAAAGCCCAAACGCTCACAGTCACTGTCTTCTCCACAGGCTTCTTTGCAGGCCTGTGGGTGAACCCCTCTCACCTGAACAACAGCCAGAGCAGGCAATTAGCTCAGCCTGGCATGCAAATGGAAACGGCACTGCAGCATTGAACAGGTTTCTGCTAAACAGTTGCTGAATCCCAACCCCTCCAGTCGTGGCTACATTTCAATGGTGGGTAAATTGATTTCTGTGTATATTTTGTATGCCAGGTTATTACAATTACTCTTCAGGATCCTTTGGGATGAAAGGCTATTATAGAGATGAAAGCTCATTAACAATAAATATAAAGGGTCAAAACTCCCCATAAAAATGTATTAGAAACAGATTCTAGTTTGGAAATGTAAATATAGCATTTGGCAGCGGTCCGGACTGGGTAGTCTGGTGTGCAAGACAGCTTAATCCACTGGGAAGATGTGGCTATTTTTATAGCAGCCAGTAGAATTACTGTGTGAATTATGGAGTTTTGGCTCACTGGAAAAACAACTCCCCCCTGCTATCAAGCAAAAAAGGAATTATTGAGAAGGGAGTGGAACAAAATCATTACTTCTGCTAAAACCAGAATTTTTGTAGTTGAGATAGAGCATCCTTGGGAATTTACAAGTGTTAAAGAAAAATTAAAAGAAAAGAAAAAAAAAAAAAGAAAGGTGAATGGAATTGTACAATGATGGTGGTAGGAATTAAAATACCTAAACAGTAAAAAAACTCATCCTTTTTTTTTTTTTTTCATAAATTCCTAAATGAAGGGGAAACTGAGCTGTCTTTTCCCAAAAACAGTTGGCCCAGCAACATTCCCGGTACTTTTCCATACAGGCACCTTGAGCAAACTTCAGCTACCTCAAATGCACATGGATTCAAATGAGCCCATATCACACCAGTATATGGCTCACTGACTTCCCCAACACACAGCTTATTTTGTCTTGCAGTCTCTGCTGTTACTGTAGAGGTGTAGCCGTGGTCATTTCTGTAATCTAACAACAAGAGAGGATTCCTGGGGACTCTGCATGAAGGATACAGGCAAACACACATGGCAATGCTTTGGAGATGCAGTCTGCTCCACGCGTTTAAGCAGGACCAGCATTTCAAACACAGCCTTGTTAGCTGTTGGGTGCTAATGGCTATGAGCAGATTGCAGGTTGCACAAGCTCATCTGAGCAGAGTTTTGTTCTGATGCTGCAAGTAACAGGCATTTCAGATGAACCATTATTCTCAATCTGATCCTCAGGCTGAGGGTCTAGAAGAAGGAGAGAAGTGGGTTTATGATTTTTGCTGAGGAAGAAACAGTGTCAGCAGACATGGGCTCCCTCAGGGCGCCAGCACTGCCTTTGGTGTGAACGGACTCAGGCTCCAGTTCACAAAGGTGTTGCAGTCACTTAACCTTTAAAGATGAAACATCCCCTCCTTGCTCCACATTATCCCCTGGGAAGACATTCTTCTGATGGTTTTGATCAATTGACATAATCACTGAGACCTTAAGATGAGTAATTAAGATGTTAAAGTCTTTGGCTCATACAAATTACATTAATCTGTACACGCTCCACATCTGTGTTGTCATCCCGCCTGGCAACATGCCCCCATTATCTTTTTTCTTCTGTGTCTTGATCTTGCTTGAAAAAATTACAACAAACCTTTTGTAAAAAACAAAACAAAACACAGGAAGACATGCCACTGTAACCTCTTCAGACTAAACAAACAAAGGGGAGAAAAATATATTCTGTTCCTTACTCAGCACAAGAATTTTTTGTTGCTCTTCCCCACTGCATTCGATCTGTGTGGCGGAGTGGTGATTGCCTATAAAAAAGGGATGCCTGGCTGTCTCTTCAGCCTTTTTATTTCCATTATATTTTGGCATGTACATGATGGAGAAGCTGTTGATATTTGCACTGACACATATTAATAACATGCTCAATGGAGGGAGAAATAAAACATTTGGGTCCCTACAAAAGCTACTATTTTGTAGGTATTGGTGGTTGCTTCTGTGAAAAGTTATGAGGCCCATTAAAACTGCATCAGGACTGGGAGGGTTTGAGTGCACCATCAGAGTCCAAGAGACAACAGAAGGACACAGCCAGGCTGTGAACTGGCACCTCTGCTCATGCTCGGCATGTGTCCATCTGTCTGTCCCTGGCTAGCTGTGTGCACACAAGGGCCCACCACAAAAACAAACAAACCAACCAAAACAAAAAACCACATACAAACTAGAAGAAGCAACTCTCTAAGTATGGTTTCAAGAAAACACCTCCTCCCATTACTGTTATTGTTACTTTAAGGGACGTGCAGCCATAATCCACCTGCTAGACCCAATTCTGATTCAACATGCATTTACTGCCATGAAAGAAATGGGTCTTACATTGTTCTTTATGGGCCCCGTATATGCTTTATTGCTTCACAGAGGAAAAAATGAACTCATTGTTTCCCTGTTTGCCTCTGCAAATTCACTGCAAAAGGACTGTGCCTCAGAAATATGTGCCTGAAGAGAGAGGGTGGCCAGAGGAGGCGGTACCTGCATTGAGGTGCAACAACTCACCCAAGGACCAAGTGATGCCTGAAGATGGTGAGGCTGGGATAAAACAAACCCATAGCACGAACCAATCTCTGGGCAATGAAAAATCCAGCTGGGGGTGAAATGGTTTTAAAGCCATTAACCCAGATGAATTGCAGGTCTATGAAGGACACCCCCCCCCAGCTTGATGCCCCAGGGGAGGTGTGCAGTGAGTGGCACTATGTGCATACGCTTCCCAGTTTATCCAGGGAGTCTCAGCGCAGGTTTATTTATTTCAGTCCTTTCCTCCAGCAAATGGCAGTCACAATGGGGTCAGATACTATACAGAGAAAATAAACTCTGCAGGAAAAATAAGCCCTGTGTACCTAATCTCATGGTGTGTCTCTGGGCAAGCAGCGAATGGAAATGTCAGTTCAGAAAGCAAAGGATATCCAGGATTATTTTCCTTGGTCATTACCCTGGCAGCAGGGCTAATACTGAAGCTCATTAAAATGCTCAGGACACAGTTATCCATAACAATTTGCTCTTGTTTATTAAAATTAATAAATGAATGGCACTGGATGAGACAGAGACGCCCACTAATTGGTTTGGATTTGCACTGAATTTATGTAGCAGGTTACAGCCTGACAATGCATTTTAAGCATCAAGAACACAGGTAATTCAGCCCACAATCCAGACTCAGTTTGATGACATCTGTGCAATGTGAGTTAAAAAAGACCTAGGTTTTAGAAACCAGAAACATCATTCTGTTGCCAAGTTGGGGGTTTGGGGTGGGCAGAGATACTAAATTGAAATGGATATCCTTCTCTGGCAGGGGATGTTGGACTAGATGATCTTTTGAGGTCGCTTCCAACCCCCAACAGTCTGTGATTCTGTGATTACCTAATTCCATCTCAAATCCCACCACCAGCTCCCTGCAATCCAGCCCTCAGGGAGAGCTGTGTAAACAAAACCTACAGCGTTGTTGCGGAAGAGAAGCTGTTCTGAGAATCTGAGTGACAACCTCGACTGACTGCATTTAAATCTGCCTCTGTTCTGCCATGGATAATAAAATTGTTCCTGGGGGAACCCTTTAAGATTGACGTAAGATGGCAAAAAGCAGAGAGTGGTGGTAAAGGGGGAAGTTAATGGTATAGAAAGACAAGGAGAGTGTCTGGAAAAGAACCAGGATGATATTTAGAGCTTTACATTTCAGCAGTATATACACTGATCAATACAGTCTTAGCAACACTCGCAGAGCATGCACAGCCCTGCACTGAGATGACGTCTGGAAGCAGCTGATGTCAGCAATGCCCTGGAGCCCAGAGCTGCGTTGCTCTGAAGGGGGAGGTTTGAGCAATCCCCAACATGAAGAAATCTAATCATTATTAAAGATATAAAACAGACAAGAAATTGTGCCCTAGTGATCTGCTTGCCTTTATTTGGGTGCTGTTTGGGATCAACTTTCCATGTCCTTTAGGCTCAACTGTAAAGTCTGAGAACTTAAACTGGGAGACCCCGTTGCATGGAGAACCCCAGATGTAGTATGTGATGCTCCCTGTAGCACGTGCTACAGCAGCACAGCCCAACTGCCTGTCAGCAGAAGATGGAGCCTTAGGCTCAGGGCACCACATGGATCCAGTCCTCCATTTGGATCTGTCATGTTTGCATTTAGCAGCAGGTCTGGCCTCATACCCCTCTCCTCCTTGCCTGGATTCTGCCTTTAGAAAGGGTTTTCCCTCTGCATTCAACTGGCATAAGTTCCTAAGTATTAGAGATTGTAACAAAAAAAGTGTTGATTTGTGCCATCTGTGAACAAGGGAGCTGACACCTGAGCATTGCCAGGTATGCTGGTAATACAACAGCCTTTGGTTATAAGGCTCTTTAAGCAGGAATTGCTGGCTTCCATGAGAATACAGATATTTAAATTATAGTGTGTTATTTATTGGTGGGTGGGTGCATTTTTTGTTTGTTTGGTTGGGTTTTTTTCCTTTTTATTACTGAATGGCAGTTATCCTCTTACGCTTATTGAGAGCTGCCAAGGCAGAGAGGTGTTCCTGCAGTGTGGACAGTACAATGCATGGAAGTGACATGAGTTTAAGGTTTGGTGGGTATTTTAAATCAAATACCACAAATAGGCTCTTGAAGAGCACTAAGGCAGTAGTGAGGGTGCTTTTATCTGGGATGTATCTGCAATGAGTAATTCCACCACTCAAAGGAGCGAGAATCTCTCTGCAATCACTTTCGCAGAGACTAAACAAGACAACCTAATTACTTTCAGAGAGAGCATTTTACAGCATGTAATTGGGTAGAAAGATGAGAGAAAGTTGGCGTGGTTAGGCTGCTGGTCTGGGAGCCCTGATTACCACTGCCTGAGATGCATTTTGTGTCGGGGAGGTGCCTGCTGTGAGAAATAAAACCCATCACACTCATTTTAGGAAAACAGCCTGATGTCACATTCCCTCTTGATTGATGGAGAAACAACACCTCGAGGTTAAAAGGAGAGGTAGAGTCTTGTAATGCCACAAGGGATTGTTCATTCTTGCTCTTAGGGGCTGTGAAATCCCTTTGCAATGATGCCTGGGTGGAAGCAAGAGCAGGAGGTCAGCAGGGCCTCGGGCTCAGCCCTCTCCAGCCGCAGCCGTGGGCTCAGCAGGGTGCAAGCAGGGGATATAAAATTTCTATTTGAATTCTATTTCCCTGGACTATTTGAAGAGTAGTCAATTCAGCTTCCACTGGAAAGAAAACCAATGTAATTGAGATGAAATTCTCCTTCTGTTGTTTTGCTTGTGGTTTTTGTGGGTTTTTTTTTTCTCCTTTTTTTTTTTTCAATTTATTTTCCTCCCTACCTACAGCATGGTTTCATGTGCTTCAGCAGAAATCAGATCTGTGCTGCACTCTCCATGTTCCTAAAGTCTATTATTTACTTCCTTTCCCTGTATCAGAACTTTTTAATGGCACAAGGAATGTAAGGCAAATAGCATCTTTCAGACACAAACAGGCGGCCCCCCCTCCCAGTCACCAATTCCTTCACACTCACTGAAATGAGAAAACACAAACAACTCAAAATCCGTGGATCATATAAAATATTTTCCCTGATGGGTTAATTGACTTGGAGAGGGGCTGGATGCCCTGATCAAGGCTTTTCCTAAAGCCAGGAGCAGGCATACCATTTTTTTTCTCTTGGTGAAGATCAGGGGTGCTCTGGTGAAGGATCTCACCCGAGAGATGGATTTTCTTAATTTTAAGGACTTTTTTTCTTTCATTTTATTTTTTTAATATTTATGAGACATGAAAGAAGTCGGTGAGACTGAAGTTTGAGAGCCATTTATAAGCACATGTCCCCTGCCCAGTCAGGCTGCCTGATGCGTCACTTTAGTTCAGAGAGTTGGCGGTTGCTGGAGCTGCAACTCTGTTCAGAGCAAGAAGCCAAAGGAGCAGGACCTCTCACTTAACCTTCAGCCCATGACCCTATCCACCTGGATGAGGAACGCCACCACCAGCTGCAAGGACAAGGCTTGGATCCATAGTTGAAAAAACACATTTAAAACAATAACAAAACCAAGAAACCAATCAAACCACCTGGGTATAATCTCATGGGAACTGTAAAGTCCGTCTGGAAGGAGAGTGAGTGAAGTTCAGGGAAGCTTTCATGGTTGTGATAAGACAAAGAGTTGTGAGGTGTGTTAATGGCTTACTGCTCAGGCTGCATGTTCCTTGCAGATAACAGCAGACATACAGGCATTATCGGATTAATTATCACTGTAATGAGCCTGTACTATAAAAAGGATTGGATACTATATAACCCACAATGACTGTGGGCACCTGCTGACAAATGGCTCTAGGAGAAATAAGAGGATGTTACTGTCTGATCCCCCTGAATATAGAGCGCACCAAGGCTATCAAACGTGTCCCAAACTAATCCTACCTCCAAATTGCTGCAATCGTAAAAATTGCATCTCAAAGGGGTGGGTGGTGACTGCCAAGGCATGTAGAACAGAGTGTTGGTGCCAAGGGATTTTCAGTGACGGTCCTTACACACTCCATCAGCTGGCTCAGTGCTGCTTAATTTGAATTCAGTCTGGCAGCTCCTGGGGTTTCCTTTCCCATGTTTGAAGGAGAAGTCTGCTGAAAGCAGCAGCTCACTGCCATGTGCTTTACAAGGAAACAGTGACCAAGTGCCTCCTTGGAGTTCCTGTTAGGCTGGCTAGGGAAGATGTACATGCCCACTTCTGCGGATGGCATCATTTGGGGCAGTTTTGCTAGGATAACTCAGGCAGGGAAGAATCAGCCCTTCACTAGGGAAACGATTAATTTTCTCCAAGAAACCCCACTATATTTCCAGGCACTTTTCCCACAGGCATCTTCCATCTGAACTGGGTGTTCAGAAAACCTGAACAATCACAGTAAAGCCTGTTGCCACAGGGGAACTGAACTCTTTGGAAAGAGCATCCCTATCGCTATATCCCAGTGGGAAGAGGAATATCTCAGCTTCCTGAGGAGCTGCTGGTCACCTACTACCATGCCAGGTCCCCACAGTGGGGAATGTTACCTTAGGGCAGGTTCTTGGAACTGTTGAGATCAGCAGAAAAATCTTGCATTGACTGAAACACCCTAGATTCCTTCTTAGGCAACTTTCAAACATAGAATGACTATTCTAAGGTAATTTCAGGTGTTTCAAATGCTTTTCTCTGAATCCTGTATGATGCCAAGAAACCTCGCTTTAGGGTTTTGTTGTAAATAGCACCAAGGATGGATTTTTAGCCTTCTAAAACTTTTTTCAAATTGTTTTTTTTGGCAACAAATTTACCACATACAAAATACATGATAGAGAAGAGGGGATGAAGGGGATTTTCAGCTTTTTGCAATAGTCAGAATTATTTACTTCCAACTTCCCCACAAATTAATACTACACTCATCGCAAATTAAGAGACAGGTTTTTGTCTCAGCCTTGTATCACCCTTTAAAATTATCTTCCTAAACTTGCTTGTAGATCTGTATATATCCTCTGTGTTAGGGACCAAGGCAGTTCATATTAATGGAGAATCTGGCCCTTTGTTTTTTAAGAATTCACACCTCTGATTTTTCTTTTTACCCTGTCTATACTCCTGCAATCACCTGCAGGTTTTGTAAATTACAAAGTAAACCCAAACAGCTGGGCTTCACTAAGGTCTATTTTCCTAATACAGTCCTATAATTTCTCTCCTCAAAGGTGTGCTTATGTCAGCTATAACTCTTTAAAAGTCTTGTCCATTTTCAGCAATTTTCCTACTCAGGAGCTAAGTAAACTGAAAAAAAATTAATTAATTGACAGAGCTATAGGATAAAAAGCAACTATTTCCTCTGTTCATTAAAGGTTGAAGTATTTTACTCTCTGCTCTCAGCACCTAGATTTTGTCAAAATATCAACACAGGTACCAGAGTAAACATTTTTATCCCATGTTAATTGTATTAGCATTCAAGATTAACTCTCTGGCATTCTGTAGAATGTGTATTTAAAGGATCATTGATGAGACCTGAAGTAAGACACATTTCCTCTGTCCTTGGTCTGTTTGCAGCCATGGGAACCTCAAACCAAGCTTCATCACTTTTGTTCCCTGGAGGAGAATTTCTAGCCTTCTGAGCCTTTTCTCCCCAAACCCTGCTACTGTGGCAGACCGGGGTGTGCAGATCCAACCTTTGTGCATGGGACTATAATGCTCTGTGTGTGTGTAGGAACCTTCTACTTCTCTGGGAGTAGCTAATATGTAAAGTCCAAAAATTTGTAAAGATTAAGCTGAAGAGTACGTGTGCAGGGAGGAGGTAGCAGAGGGGTGTATAAAGTTGGAGGAGGAGGTGGAAATTGAGGATGTTTCTCTGACACATTCCTTTTCATATAATCATTTTCCTTTTTCCAAGTACCAGAAAGTTCAGAACTTCCACCCACCCCTGGTGGGGGGGGTTTAGGAATAAGAGTAAGATTCTTTTTTCATTGCCTTTGTTACAGCTTGATCTGCCACACAGAGACTGTATCAGCCATAAAGTCCTCCAGCTGTTAATCAGAATGATATATAGGATATTAAAAAGCACTTGTGCTTCTCTTAACTACAGGAGTCTCCAAATACCCTCAGACTGCTGTCTCTCACAATTAGACTCAGTGGCAGCTCCAGGCACATGCCAGCCCCAGTGCAGCCCACTGATGGAGAGGGGTCACAGCCTAGGCTCTGACTGGAGTGCCAGAGAACTGCAGGAGGAGACTTGTGTGGTATGAAACCCTCTGGTCACCATGATGACTTGCAAAAGACAATTAGAAACTTCTTACACTTTGCTATCAGCCTATCCCTTTGAGGCTGGATGTGACCTTGCCAGAGAAGGTGGAATCACCCTAAAAATCTCAGTGGTGAGTGGGCTACAGTGAAACTGCACTTGATCTGGGAAGAGAGAAAGACAACTGTGTCATAATCTGCCTTTAATCCTTCAAATGGTACGAGTCAAATGCAGAGATTTATTATAGCGGACCGAGTGCCTTCATCACGTGTGGTTGTGGAAACATAAGACAGAAAAAGCAAACAATAACCATGATCAACCAGTGTTTGCATTGAGCTCCTGGACCTGTAAACAGAGTGGGTGGAGGGTGGGAGGACTCCTGCCCACCTGAGAGCAAGAGTGAGGGAGGCCTAGCAAAACTAAATAGCCTAGACATGGCTATAAACAACTTTAATGTACAGGACAGGGGGAGGTGAATAAACATCCCACTCCTATTCCTAAATCACAGTCCCAGGACCGCGACTGTGAACACAGTGCATCCAAAGCTGAACAAAAAGTCCTTGGGGCAACTCCAGCCCAAGAGAAGAAGAAGATTCCAGAAGAATCTAGCCTGAGCTGACCCCTGCAGTCTCAGCTTTGGCTTTTGGTGACTCTGCACAACAAGGTGACTTACCCTTCAGAGTGCATGAGGCAGCTGTACAATATTCCTATTTATTAACCAAGCTTGCAACAAAAGCCTGCTATTTTTATACAAGCACATCGTAATTTAAGAGAGTCCCTTTCAAAAAAGGAACACATAGTGGGAGGCCCTGACCCTCAAAGCACGTGGCTGATATTCATAATCCAAACAAAAGATACACAGTCACTGCACTTTTGTTTACAAATCAGACATTCATGCACCCTGCATGGGCTACTAAATATGTTTTTGAGGATAAGGCTGCAGTAAATTGTGCCAGCCAGCGAAATACGAATAGCTGAGCACGGCATTTCAAGCTACCGAGGCAGCGAGAGTCTCATTGCTAGGCTGGGAGAAAAGGAAATGGCTATAAATGTGCAGCCTGCTAATACAACTGGGAGTGTGTGATCCTCCATTTGATGCCATTTACAGCTTTCAAGTTTGTGTCACTACCATGACATAGCCATAAGGAGACAGTTGTCATCAGTCACTGACTGTTGTGGGAGCACAAACATAGGGCAAGGTGAGCCAGTGAGTCCTGTTACAAACTTTCCTCCAAGTCTGAGATGCTGCCATCAATACAGCTCTCAAAAGGGCTTGGTAGATCCACTTTCTCAGTTATGTGGTGTGATACCTCTTTTGTGAGAGCCCAGGGATGTGCAAATAAGTGGTACAATTTTTACACTTCTCATCTTTTTTTTTTTTTACAACCCTTACAAAATTACTTTCATAGCTGCAGATGTCTGATTGTTTTGTTGTTTTTTTGTTGTTTTGTTGGTGGTTGGTTTTTTTTGGTTTCCAAGAAAACACACTAAGTTGCAAACCCCACAATTACATTAACAATGCAGCCCTCATTTAGGTTTGGTACTGAGAATCTGTTAGTCTATTGTTTGTCTCTGCTATAGTTTATAAGCAATATATATTCAGATTCTGCAGCACCCACACATTTTTTCCCCTGACCTTTCTGTCAGTAGAAAACACAGCTTCATGTAATGTCACAACTGTGGTGTTATATGTTGTGAATTTCTTCCTAATCCTTCTGTTTATTCTTACATCTGAATATCATACATATGCTTCTTCCTTTGTCTATATTGTATATGTTAAACTTAGGAGTTTAGATAATTAAGATTTAATTTTATTTTACTGAACAGTTTTTTTTTTCCTTCTGAGGAGCTTCTAAATGGTTATAGAAGCCAATTCTCTTAGTGTCTCCTAATATCCTGTTAAATGATCCTCAACCACACTTTTGAAGGGCTTGTTAGTAGTATCCACACTTGTTTGACCCCAATATTCTTCCTATATATTTCAGAAGATATTAAAAAAAAAAAACAACTCTGCAGTTTTAGCCATAAAACTCACATCAGCTCTGTAATTCCAGGGTCACCATTAAAATAAATGTTTCTGACCTCTCTCTTTAAGGAATTAAACAGCCCTTCTTTGTATTTATGAACACTGAATCTGGTATTTAACTTTTTACAAATACTATTATTAAAATTGTTGCTGCAGATATTATTTTCCTTAAGGAAAGTCAAGAAAAATCCTACTAATTTCTATTCCTGGTATAATTTAACTCCTATTTGGCAAAAGCTCATCACTGTGGTGATGGCTCCAGGTGTGATGTGCTGCAACAAGGAGCCAACACAGAGAAGAAAATGCGTGGTGACGGCACCAGCATAGCGGCACCAGCAAGGGATGGAGTGTCTGGAGGTTGGTGTCCCCATCCCATTTCTCTCCTGGAGCTGCAATGAAACTGTTTGCCCTACCAGCGTGATTGCTTCTGCCTGAGAAGGTGTAAAAAGAGCAGGTCAGTTGGACTCAACAGCTGACTCACAGAAGACACCTTGGGAGAAACAATAAGAACCGAAGAAGGCATTGCATTTCCCCATCTGCAGGTAGTGATAACAAATTTGCACAGCTGTAAGAAGCTGATGTCTTTAGTTGGATGTCTCTCTGGAAACCGAGTTAGCCAAATAATTGTGATTGGCAATGACTGCTTCTCACGAGGGGAAGTATTAGCAAATTCTGCTTATCAAGGGCACATTTAGGTCCTTCCACACTATGGAAAAGTGGTGTGCACTTAGCAGTGCATAAAACTGGCCATGCTCCTTTCCTGTCTTTGTATTATCCTTACCCTGCCACTTCCAGAATTTGTACCAGAAACCCCAAAAAGATAATGTGAAAACACATCCAAGATGAGCAGCCCAGTCCCAGCAGTTAGACAGAAAGATATCAGGGATGGATTTTTGAAGGAGTAAGACATAGGAAGAAATCATAGCTTAGTTTGATTTCTATTTAAAATCCCCTTTCTTCTCTCATTTGTAGGCTTTTCTTTTTTGCTTTTTTTTTTTTTTTTGGCCTTAATACTGTAGATTTTAAAAAACAGTCCTACATGCCCTACAGTGCATTATTAGCCCTGTGCCCTAATTGAACATGTATTTAATCTGCTGCTGAATCAGATTCCTAATCCAGATGAGAAGATGGGGGTGATGCAGTTGCTGTCTGGTCTGGAAGGAGGCAAGGATGGAGGGGGTAGCTGGATGGAGCACAGTGGGATGAACTGCAGCAACCAGTTTCTCCTCATGCTCTAGAAAATCTGCCTTTATGAAGTGTCTGATGAATGGAGTCCCATGTTTACCTCCCTCAGCAGGGATCCTGTGAGGACAGGATGTGAGATCCTCATATGACAGATGTTCTAGTTGCACAAAATAGCGTTATGACCTGGAAGTGTGGGGATTGTTTCCCTGTTGCAGGAGAGTGGAGGAGCAGGGCTCACCACAGCAGGTACCCTGGGGAGCTTATTGTAAGGTCTTACAGAGTTCTGATCCTGAGCAAAGCCCTGTGACCTGGGTATTGCTTCCTGGGGGGCCATCTCTCAGAAGGACTCAGCTCACTGCTCTGTGGTTTGGTGAGCTGAACACGAGTAGCAGTGAGTCACTGCACAGCCATCTCTGGGTCTGGAGGGAAGCTGGCTGCTTGCTTCTTCCATACAACAGAAAGAGTCCAGATTTCTTTGCTTTGGAAGGGATTGGAAAGAAAGATGCTCAAGGTGAAGGATACAGTAACAACCTCTGCTAAGGAGTGGTCCTTACTAGGAGAAGCTTTATGTATTTCCCCATGTGGAGATAAGAACAGCCAGAAAAGGAAGTGGAAACAATACTGCAGGTCTATGAATATCTAAAAGATGGGTGCAAGGAGTTTGAAGATGGACTGTTTTCAGTGGTGCCCAGTGAAAGGACAAGGGGCAACAGGCACAAGCTGCAACATGGGAGATTCCATGAAAATATGAAGAAAAACTTCTTTGCTGTGAGGGTGACAAAGCCCTGGAACAGACTGCTCAGGGAAGTTGTGGAGTCTCCTTCTCTGGAGAGATTCCAAAGCTGTCTGGTTGTGATCCTTTGTAATGTGCTCTAGGCAAACCTGCTTTGGTGGGGGGGTTGGTATAGATGATCTCTAGAGGTCCCTTCCAATTCCAATGATTCTGTGATGTTTTTAACAGAGACTCTGCAGTTATTCAGCTTTGTAAGGACATATAGAGCATCCAGGAGATTCTGCTAACATGGAGACCATGAACGTGTGGATCTTTGCTGCTCATAGAAGTATTAATTTGCCATTTCAGAAAGTCTCAGGAAGTAGTATTGGCTGGAGAAAAGCAAACTGTAGTGTGGGGTTTAGGGTATGGGAAAATGACTGCCTCTAATCAACTGTTATTTCTGCCAGGCAGGGATGAGAGATACCGTATAAATAGGGAAAACTCAAATCTCTCTGAACTGTTTATTGAAATGTCTTTTCATCTATTGCCTTTGAAAGGGGCTGTCCATTACAAAACTACCATTCTTTCAAAACCTCCCCTTGCTTATGACAATTCATCTTGGCAAGGAAGAAACAGGACAATGTTTCACCACCTCAGTTCAGCTGCTACCTGCTGTTCAGCCCTCCAGAACCAAGTACCAGAACTGTCCCTACAAAGAGAGGGATTGTCAAAATGAAGCACAGTGCTCAGAATACAAAATGGAAAATGTAAAGCATTCTCCTGCAACTTTCAGGATGGTTAATGATGAGAGCAAGGATTTATCTAATGGTCCACTTTAATCATTTACTTAATACATTTTCTCTTCCTGCAAAGGGCTGGATGCAGCCTGTGATGAGGGTAGGATCTTACACTCCCTGTGCAGAGCTGAGGACGCTTGACATCACACAGAAAGGGGTCCCCAGAACTAATTTGATCCTGACAAAGAATTCTTATAAAGAAATGGCCCTATAGAGCTTTATGTGCAATAAGGTAATTAACAGATCATAGGACCACTTGGGACATTAAAGACTCAGCATACCCAATAGACCAAAAGGGCTGTAAATTCTGCCAAGGCTAATTCAACTGTGATGCATTAAAATAAGTGAGAGAACAGAAATAAATAGGCTCAGAGTTTCTCACACAGCAGCTCTGAGCTATTGCTTTTTTTCCACCATCTGAAATCTTATAAACCTGCAAGTGATTTTTTTCTACTTTTTCACCTCTTTTTTTTTTTTTTTTGATTGCTTGGTTTGTACTACATCCAAATGACTCTGGGGTG
The DNA here is from genome assembly GCA_024611195.1 of Ceyx melanurus. Taxonomy (NCBI): domain Eukaryota; kingdom Metazoa; phylum Chordata; class Aves; order Coraciiformes; family Alcedinidae; genus Ceyx; species Ceyx melanurus. The sequence continues at coordinate 186,184 of JANHGL010019153.1, read as the reverse complement.
TATGACTTCTAAGAAAGCTTTTGAAGTAGAAAAACAGTAGGTAGAAAATAGTTGTAAACAGCAATTGAAAAAGGTAAGAAGAAAGCACCGTCTGCCTTTTTTAAAAGCTTTGTTCACTAGGAAGTTCAAATGTATATTCAGCTCATTTTGCATGAAGGAATTAGAAGGGGGAAAAAATATCCTCTTGGTTTTTGTCCTACCTACCCAGATGAGATATCCCCTGATGCAGGCTTTGCTTATTGTTATGGGTACAATCAGGTGTGTGCGGGTCAGCAAATGGAGCTCTCACTGTCCTTCTTCATCTAATCAACATAATTTCTGTACAGTAAATGGAAATGTATCTGGCTGAGATCTCAGGTTGTAGAAGAATCACTGCCAAATGGAAAGCAGTGGTCAGCCCCTGGTGTTGGAGGGATGTTGAGGAGCCCTAAGCAGCTGGGAGGAGGGGATGTGTGTGATGCCCTTTGCAGCATGGGCACTGGCAGCAGCACGGCAGGTGCTGCTGGGAACAACAGGCAGCAAGGACACTCATCTGTCCCTGACAAGGGTTCTGACAGCAGACACGAGAGGACTGTTTGGGTCCATTTGCCAGCAAGTTCTCACTAAGTCTGGAATTCTACTCTGTCTTTGAAGAAATAGTGCCTCCTGCCCCTCACCCATCTTTTCCAGCTCTCTCCCCACCTCCTGATGTTGCTATTTCTCCCTCCCCTATTCCTAACAGCACAGTCGCAGGAAATGCAAAAAATCATCTAGAGCATTTCTGTTTGCAGGCCACTGTTGCACAAAAGCAGTGTTTAGGTCACCAAGATGTAACAAACTGCAAGCAGCTGTTAAGAAGATATTTTGCAGTGATGTATGACAGAAGTGCCAGCTAACAGAAGCTTTAAAAGGAATGTTTTAAAGGAGTTAAAGGACATTTTCAAAGGAGATCTCCATCAGCTATAGACCCAAGTCTTGAAGTAGCAATCCTACTCAAAACCCAGATTTCAATTTGCCTTAGTTCACATTTAACCCTTCTTTAGGGACTATTGTCTCTGCTTATCTTCCAGAACTAGCCCTTGATCAGTGCCTCCTAAAAAACCAGAATCACAGAAAGTTACAGAAAACCTTAGGAGGAAATATGTGGAGTTGTCTTCCTGTAATGTAACAGCTCTGATTTTTTGTTGCTAGGTGCTTCATGCATGTGGAGTATAATAAAACAGAGCAGAAACAGAGAAAAGGTATTTTGGCTATTCCCCATCAATAAGGCTGGGAACTTGTGTCTAGAGACAGGCAGCAACTTCGAAGGTCTGGGCAAGAGAAAGAGTTGTGACAAGAGAAAGAACTGAAGACAGATCTTCTGAGTCCCTGCTTGGGGATTTCAGTCTATTACCCTGAATACACACTTGAGATGGGTGAGGAACTCACAGAGAAGTTCTCTCATGCAATCTCCACTGTATCACCAAGGATACTGAGGGGAAATGCCCTCAGAGTGGTAGCTGTCTGCAGGTACATCAAGGATTCATTAACCAGGACTGCCCTGCAAGTACCCATTGGACTCTGGTGACCAAATTTGGCAAAATGTCCCCAGACTGCTGTCAACAGCATTTCTACTTGACTGAGGAAGGAGCCCTTATCTCTTATCATTCTTTCAGGCTGATGTATTGCTATTTTTGTCACAAAAATATTTTCCAACTATTCCTCGTACACTTCCTTCTTGCAACTCCAGAGTCACTGCTGCCTGAAAGCCCATCAGATGTTTACTCAGTTCTGGAGGCGTGAGGAATATCTGCAAGGGCAAATGGATCATGAAGGAAATTGTTTTCCTTTCCTGACATCTCTATTTTCTCCTAAGAGGCTCAGGCAATTTGGCGCATTGGCTGAGGACATCTGTTAGTATGAAATACTGCAGCACACACCTGTCTCCTGGCATGCGTGGGCACGCAGATGTCATGTGGCGATAGATTTGCTCAGCTATCAGAGGTGCAGTTTGGCAACCCCCTGGGGACAATCTATAACTTTCTTTATGTTAGAACATACTGGAGTCTTGGGGCCATAATTTATAATTATGTTGTTTTCTGATGCTGATCAAAACTGTTTTTATTGTTATCAGTAGAGTGGTTTTCTTTGGTAGAGTCAGCATTTGATACCATACAGCTTCCAAAAGTGGGGCATGGAAGGAGGGCCAATTGGCAGCATAACAGCTGTGTTATCTTAAAAATAAAAAAGAAAGTAGAAATTTTGGCTCTTCTCTTTTTGCTGTCTTTCCAGTGATGCTATTGTGCATCAGGCTTGCATGCTATAAAATAGAATGGGGAGTGCATAATCTGATGAATAATCTGATGTCCCAAATTCCTTCTGCAGAATGAAAATGATTACGACTTTTGGGATCATTTCTAAATAAACATCTTTCTTTAGCTTTTCTAAACCTCCTATCACTATACTGTCTGAATGCCAACATAAATAATCATTTCTCCAGAGCATCTTCATAAGACTTCAAACATTTATGAAAATAAAGAAAATAAACCTAGTTATTGTCTGAATAATCACTCGTTTATTGATGGAGACAAGTATGCTCATTTTTCTTGCTCTCTAGTGATTAGATTATGATAAACTGTGACATTTACTGATAAACTTGATATGGTTGGTTACATACTGCTTTAAAAAGTGGCTATCCAATTATTCTTTCATGTGCTGGCAGAATGCATTAACTACCTGTGAAGGATATTGCAACGGTTATGAAGCAAACAGCACCCTCTTCATTAAGCGGCTGTGACAAATGCAAAGGTCACATATGTTCCCTGGCCCATGGCTATAATTTTTGTTGTTTCCCTTTGCTCTTACTTGTTTCGGCAAAACCTGAAGCTTAAGTTAGAATGTTAATGAAGACTGTGCATTGACCGAGTAGAGCATCAATGTAATGATGGTCAGGATCAAAGTGGGGGTGAAAGAGAAAGCCAGTTTCATATAGTACACTAGCTGGTACCAGCTGATTCAACTTAGGTTGAGAACTTAACATCAACCCAAAACATTGTTTGGAAAGAGATCACAAATAGATCCCAGAGAAAAATTCTCTAAGCAGCTTGCTTCTTTCTTTAGTCAGATCTGAAGTTTCTACATTTGAACCCAAAACAAGGATAAATTTGCAGTCAGGCAGAGTTTCTGATGAGGATTGCTGGACATAAAATGCCAAAACTAAAGCAATGCCTCTGTGAGGAATTAATGTCTCTGAGCTACACTGGATTATCTGCATTCAAACAGCAGCAAAGCAGGTGCAATACAACCTTCTTCCTTTGAGCATAGCCCCAATTGCTAACTTATGAGGTACCACCAAAGATCTCCCAGATCAGTTCTCATTTTAAAGATTAACTTTGTATCTTCACCTATATCCCTGATACTACACACACATCCCCTCATACTGTGATTGTCAGATTGTCACAGTTGGCAGTTGCTCACAAGGTGCTATTTCCTAGCAGTTGTGATGACTCCAAAACCCCAGGAATAGAAGGGACACACCCCCGGACATGACTTTCTGTTTTACCTAGAGAACTTAATGCTCACAGTATAGGTCCTTTGAAAAAACAGTCATCCAGTGACAGGTGACACTCTAGCTCTGCAAGCCATCTGACGCTCATCTTTTCTGTTGGTAGGTCCTCCTTAATTCTCAATTACTCTTGCTCATTGAGAGAAGTAATCTGTATCATCAGGAGGCTCCTGTCACGGGGCATGAATTTTAGAATGAAACAGTCTCTTGGCAGAAGCAATAAGGCATCTGGGTCAGCCAATGAGTTAAACCATCCAAATAAGGTGATTTGAATTAGTATCAATGAAGAAAGAATTCAGCAAACCCCTGAGGGAGCAAGGTATGGGACAGATTCAGAAGATGGCATGTAATTAAATTCTTGGCTGGTGTGTGCAAGGTTTAGAGGAACACTTTCCCTTGTCCTTCTCTGCTCCTTGCCCCGGGCAAAGAGCCTATGTACTTTGACTGCCTCTGAGAGGCATATTTGCTACTTTCCCTGTTGTGTTTTGTTTTTGAGACATGTTGTCTCAACCCCAAAACACTTAACCTGCTGGTGTCGTGTATATGCCACCAGCAGGTTAAGGTTCATGGAGAAAAGAAGGTCCCTGGCTCTGCATGATGCCATTTGTCCCTGAACTCCTGGCTATTTCCCTGCTCCCCCTCTCACTCCCTTCTACAGGCAACTCACTTCCCGCGGCACTGCAGCCTGCGGAGCTGCAGGGGGCCTTGGCTAATAACTGAATATACTTGGCTCCCTTGCTGTTTCACCACCTGTATGCCCCAGCCTTCAGCTTAGCAACTGGAGCATCGCATGTAACCCTTTGTCTATAGGGAGCTGCCTCTACTTACAATCATGCCTCTGTTTACTTGAGGCTTGCTCAGTTTCTAAGCTCCCAAAACAATCTCTGCTTCGTTCCACTCAGAGCCTGCACAGCCTCTTGCTATGTCAGCAGGTCATGCAGCCCGTTTTGCTTCTACCTGCAGTTTGTAGAAACTACCTTCTCCTCTGGGGTGATTGGGGAGTTCATCTAATCAGCCTGGGCTGAACCTCTTGCAACTAAAGCTGCTGCCTTTGAGTTTTCATGGTGGCCTAAAGAGACAAACCCTACTGCGAAGCCAGCCCAGGAAGCCCAAACATACTGAGGAAAACCATCAGGGAAAGGAACTTCTAAAGATTTGAAAATTTATTTTTCTCCTAACTTCAGTAACTCTGGCATCACAGACTCACAGTAGCAACTATCCATAGCAGGTGAGCTTGTTGTGGATGAGGATGTGAGCTCTTAAGCTCAGTAGTTCCCTGCAGTGAAGGATTGCTGAGCACCAGGGTGTGAGATAGAGCAGAATACATTTAGGACCATAATAAGGCACTTTGTTGTCCTAGGATGTCTCTTTCCCCTCCTGCCCCCAGCTCCTATAATCAGTAGGGGCAAAGCACCTCTTCTCTCCATACTTTTTGAGTGTATCACCAGAAGTGCATCTTGCAGAGGTAAGACACTGCTGCTAAGGCAATTTGCACTAAGAGCAAGGATCTTCTGTACCTCACAGTTGATGGGTGTCTGCTTCTCTGCTCCTCTCTTCCTCCTATCTTTATCCATGCAACTTCCACTACCCCACATCACGTGCTAACCTGGAAATGTATTTGAACATAAGGCATAAGGGCTCTGTTACTATATTTATTGTTCAGGCACTTTGGGTTTGCACATATGACGTACGCTGCTACTCTGCAGCATGGCATAAGCTCTAGCACAGAATATAGCAGCATATTGCAGCACATCCTCCTCTCAGATGGGATATTTAACATCTATCTTGAGTTAGCTGAGCAAGAGCAGTACAGGCAGGAGCAGCAGAGAGCTCAGGTCTCACTGACTGCAGCAGCATCAGAAAGGCACCAAAGCGTTGGTACCTTACCTGCTACAGCTGCAAATACCTGGGGTGACTCAACAACTCACAACCTCATTGATGCTGTGGGTGTGACTACTGGGGTTGGAGCTCTGATTTCATTCACATTTATCTTGCAGAAGCAGAGCATGAAAGAGAAATGGAAAGAATAGATCTGGTTTATTAGTACTCCCCCAGAAACCAACTACTTCTTGTAATAATAATAATAAGCATTCCAGTTGTGTATCAGGAAAACATGAAGTAGGCTGTAGAGTATAAATAATGTATTCTGACTCACTAGAATATTAATTTTAGAACAGGGGTATGGTCTTTGATCTTTATTTTCAAACTTGGGGGAGTCGGGGGGGGGGTCAGGGGAGTTTGGCCTATGCTGGTCTTATTTTTCTTCAGCTATGTCTGAATTTCCCTTTCCCCATCCCAATTTAATACCTAATTTTTTATCCTTCCTTGCAGCTCTGCATTTCTTCTGCTTGTCTTTATGTTTTTGCTTTATCTTTTATTCTTATGGATGCCTCTATGCTGTTTTCTTCCCTCTCTTTTCCTCTTAGTCAGAAAGCTCAGCAAACCATTTAATCTTGTTCAGAGTTAAGCTTGTGATTGTTTCCCTAAGAATAACAGATTCAAATACTTCCTGAAGGAGCCTCATAGTGTGAAGGAACCATAAGCTTGCCCTGCTTCAGCATTTTCTCGGGAATGCTGCTTTTCTCTCTCACTTTATCAACTGCTTTAGCCACTGGGGTATAAATAATCACTATCCCCATAGATGAGGCTGTCTAGTAGAGCCATAACAGTCTCCTGTCAGGTCCAAAAGCCCCATGAGGCACAGTATGGGTAATTCAGAGTTTATAGGACCCCAAGAAATGGGCAACAACTTTTCTGTACACCACCAACACCACTTTCCAGGGATCTTTCTTTTGCTGCCAGAGTATGGGAAATAGTTGATAAACAGTATTGTACTGAATTTCCAGGCCATTGTCCCAAGAACTATGCACTAAGTTGCTGGAAACAATGCTTTATTCCACTGGGTTTGTTAATTATGAATGGACAACCAGAAACATATTAGCAAAAAGAAAAGAAACAAATGTGTGGTGACCAAATGTTCCTGAAATTTGTTCTAAATATTTTAAGCTATTCAGAGCCATACGTCTTTGACTTTTTGAATATTCATAGATGGTTTTGTTTTTTTTCCAGTGAAAAGCCCAGTTAAGCACATGCCTAACATCAAACTCTAAAGGACTTTCACTGACATCCTCTGGGTTTCTTGTGCATATGCACCAAAGACTACAGTTTAATTGACCTAGCAACTGCTGTAATGCAGGCAATTCCTTGGCAACTAAGCACCAGATATAATTAGACTATAGGATTCTGTTATCTACCCTATGTCTGTATGTGCATAACTGCGAATTCTCCCCTCAAAGCCACTTGGGGCTAACATAGATATAAGACCCAGACACTTGCATTTCCATGGACACCCACTGACAGCAAAAGTACCTTCTTTTCCCATGGAGGCTTTTGCATTGAAAATATCTACTCACAATTAATGTTTTATTTTGGTGATGACCCACAGCATGCCCTCCAGCAGTACATAATAATGGTAGTGGAAGAGCAAGAGAGATTAGTTTGAGGATGTATATATGTTAGAGATTCAGAAAGGAAGATGTCAAAGTAAAAATACAATAATAACAATGGATTGGCTACTCTAAGTAATGTTCTGCAGAACCAAAACTCAAAAGCCAGCAACAACTGGAAGTCTAGGCAAAAGGCTTAAGGCATGGATCCAGCTCTTTAGAGCATGGCAGAAATCACTGAGAATACACAGAAGCTTAATAATTGAGACATTGACATTTGTGTTTTCCATCTGTTCAAAGCTGTCACACTGATACTATCTCCGAGCCTACCCATGACCAAAGCAGGAGGATGTATGTTCAGGGATTCACAGGGAAGCAGGTACTCAGTGACAATTCTCAAAGCAGATGTACAGGCACAAGAGAGGGTGCAACCCCACATATACACTAAGGCTGTAGCTTCTGACACATTGGCAAAGTGACTGACAAAGGCAGTGGAAGAAGGAGCAAAGTACAGCTGACGTGCAAGCTATAGCTCACCATTGCTTGTTTTCTCTGTTTCTCATTTGTTTGTTGCTGAGCATGTTTCATAGCATTGCTGATGACTGCACAATGCAGCAGTGGAGAGACATCCCCAGTTTCTTGGTTGAAACATCTCTTATACTGAACTGGGCACAGATTTCAGTTTTTAAAATTTAAGAAAAAAAGCAAAAATTAAAAGTCTTCTAATAAGAGAGGAAGATGTCTGCACCAACCATATTCATGCTCAGTGAGCTCACAGCCTTCCAGCCGGGCTGGGGACTTGCTTGTAGTGTTGATTTTTATGAGTGTTTTAGGCAGTGTGATGTTCCACATCAATGGAACAAGTCAGCAGGCTGCTGGGTAGGTGCCCCTGTTTATAAGGTGTTAGTAAAATGTCTGGCAAGTTTTAGATTATTTTGGAAACTGTAGTATGCTGAGCTTTGTTAGCTGTCTTGGGAATAGCTCTCTTGCTGTACCAGGAGTGAGAGCTTCTTACACACCCTTAGATCACATTGGGCATTTAACCCAGTATCACACAGAGGCAGGAACACCCAGTGTTTGATGTCTTGGTGTTGCTTGCAGTGTGAACGAAAAAAAAAAAAAAAAAAGAGAGAGAGTTTAAAAAGCTCTCACAGGGAAGAAGAAGCAAAAGCACTTCCTAGTCCTTGACTCCATATGAGGAAAGAAAACAAAATACCAGCTGTTAGCTCCCATCACATTGCAAAGCTCAGAATTACACCCTAATTCCAGCTTTATTCTTAGCCCCTGTGTTTTAGAGACTTGACCCCTCTCTGACAATGCAGCCAGGTGAATGATCCCTGGCCCAGAGAATCCCAGTCAGGAGTAAGGAGGTTCCAGGAGGAACAGAGTGATTGGCATGGGGAGACAGGCAGCATGGCAACATCTCCAGTGTATTCCTCAGGTTTTGGAGGAGCTACTTTCCCCAGGAAAGATTCTCCCTCCTCTTTGCTAGTCCAAGAGCAACATTAGCTGATGATGAGGAGAGGGAGCGCCTGGCAGGGAGCTTGCCTGCTGCCTAGGAAGAGAAATAGCAACCTCTTAAAACAGCCATAAAGAGGGAAAAGCAATTATAATTCGTGAAAGTGATAACAGATTACCAGTTACCATTTAATAGCTCTACCAAGGTATCTTGGAGGATATCCATGTATCTCAGACTTTATTCCATTTCTTTCATCATTCAGATTCATTCTGAATTCACTGCCAAGAGCACCTTGGCACCATGGAGGACTTCTAGTATTCTTTGATTTGTCATTTCAACAACCTGCCTTGGAAAAGAGTTTCAACTAATCAGGCAGAAGACAGATTCCTTGACACATATTTTGGTTTTAGTTAATAGAGTCCAGAGGAAAAAAAAAGAGGAGGGAAGAACTGGTTATATATTTTTGTTCCTGTGGCTTTAAGATACTTTGGAAAATCAATTATTAAGAGGTGGCCCTTTTTGGGAGATTCAACCGATATTATACTGTTCAATTAAGCTTATTGAAAGGAGATTAAAAGATAATTTAATCACAGTTTGTGAGCACCTACATAGGGAGAGCATTTGATACAAGATGATTCTTTATTCTAACAGACAAAGGCATTAAATTCCTGGAAGTTAAATTCAACAAAGATTAAATTAGAATTTTTTAATTATTTTTTTTTAACAGCAAGGGCACTTTGCCATTGGAACAAGTGATCAAGAGAGTCGGGAAATCCTGGCTTTAAATCAAGGTGAGATGAACTGATGTGCTCTACTCCCATAGATGCTCAAGTTTCGGGTTAGGAAGTATTGACTTGGGGGCTGTGTGTGCCTGCTGATTGTAGGTCCTTGGGAGCTGTCTCCTTTTTGCTGGACTGAATCCCCTGCAACAGAGTTCCTGGAAAGAAGAGAACCTGAGTCCAGACTCAGGCCTCTGATGTGCCTGGAGTGATCTTCAGGTGGGGGGCTGTATACTGCCTGAAGCACAACTAAACCTTCTGACAGCAGTTGTCAGTTTGGGAGGTTTGATGCATGTCATACAGAAATTGAATGATTCCAGGTCTGACAGAACTTTCTAGAAATGTAAATTTAAGGACTAGTCTGACCAAAAACATAGATGGTAAGGAAATTAAAAAGAAAGTGCAAACCTATTTTAGTTAGGGTCTAAAATCTTAAACTGATTCCCATCCTGAGCAGTAAAAACATAAAATTCCTTTTCCAAGCTGTATGAGCCATCTCATACCACAAAACCACTGGGAGCCATAAATCTCTTATAACTTATTTTTCTCGTAATTTTCATGTTAGCTGCAGTCCACTGTCTTCCCATTACTAGTTTTGGCATCTAGGTGTAGTAGTGATGTAAACATCAATATTTTAACGTCAGAGAAGAATACAAAATGAAATTTCATCGAGTACAAAGGAAATACAACAATGGCTTTCCTATTGAATCCTCTGCAGATTCCAGATAATGGATTATTCATAGACCTTCCGTTCATAATAAGGTGCCCTTTATTCCTGGAATTTGAATCGTTTCTCTCTTAAACTGCGATTATTTTATGATTGCATTACCAAGTTCAGCTTTGACACAGTGGTACAATTTCCTTATCTCTCTCTTGAAAGTCACTGCATTAGACTGTGTAAACGAATACAGCAACATTTTCCATGTGTGGATTTTTTTCCATATGTGTGATGTTTATTTAAAAAAAGAAACCTGTGTGATAATTCCTAGCACAGCTAAAGAGTGTGCAATGAAGATAGAGCAGTACCTTGAAGGTGTTTCTACCCTCTGCACAAACAGCTCTGCTCAGCCACCCACAGAAACAACTTTTAACAAACAGCAGAAGCATCCATAACTCCAAAAACTGCCACCTATCAGAAAAGCCAGCAGAGACTGAGGGTATCTGCAACAGGTGCAATCCGGGAATTGATCCCAGTTCAGGTAGGAACACCATCTCCTGCCAGTGTGTACATGATTATTCATTCACCCCAAGTCAGGTGTGTACACAACTCCCCTGCTGATTGTGGCTTACTGGGGGTGAAAAAATACCAGCTCTGGGGGGGTTTGGTCTTTGTTTGTTTTGTTCAATATAGGGATCTATTTCAGTTTGGATATTCCTTGGGAAACTCAGCTGTGAAAACAACATGCAATTCAGAAATCCCCTGCTAGCCGTTGAAATCTTTACTGCTACACGGAAGGTAGAATTCGTCTTTCACACGTCAAGAAGTTCCCTAATTACTCAACCCAGATGCCCTTCTTTATATAGATGGTTTTTTTCTATTATTTTTATATATAAAACAAGTGTACAGATTGATTTCCCCATTAGCACTATAAAAAAAATCACCCTAATACTTTTCATTTATTTTCTTTAAATGGGATTTTAAAACCTCTACTGCATACAGCTCAGCCTATTATTTGTTAAGAATAATGTTGTATTAAAAGAGGAGTGACTCAAGTTCTCATAGGCTTTTGCCCTCTCTATATTTTATGATCATTTGGCACTGATGATCAGACTGGCTTTAGACAAACTGAACTTTGAGGGCTCCATTTTCATTTGTGAAATGCATACTTATTCAACAGGGTATTAGATGGCTTAATTAATATTACAAAACTTTGATAGGTTTAGATTTTAGAGCTTCCAGAAGAACTGTCTGTAAAGCAGATAAAACTATAGTCCACCATCAACTATTCCATTCTAATGAATTTCAAACCCTGATCACAGGCATTCAATGAGATTTGGCTGCCTTATTGTCTCCAACACTGCAATCCTCTGTGATGTTGATGACCTGTTAGTGCTACTTTGAGGAAAAAGCACAACTAAAGCAACTTTAACACTGAATAATTGCCAGTTTAATAATACGGTTTACCAGAAGCAGCTCACTTTGCAGGAGAACTGTAGCACAAGATAATTGACCTTAATACAGTTACGTGCCTTTGCCTTTGATTTGGGCCACACAACTAAACCCGTGGTCAATTACAGAGCCTGCAAGAGTGAGCATGAAGGCATAATTAAAGGTTAGTAAGAGGTGGACAGAAAAGGAATACCTCTGAAATTGAACTCTATTAATTCACTCTGGTTGCGGGGACATAAACTAGCTCTCAGATATGCAAAGGTATGTAAGCCACCTGCACAGGTAGTCCCAGACTTCCATTGCCACAGATCTCCACAGCAGCCAAGACACAATATGCCCATCTCACTAAATGGATGAAAGAAACATTTCTGATATGACTAAGTTGTCTTTTGAATAAAGGAAACATTTGTTTCCAGACATTGAGTAGTCAAGACATAGAATCCTAGCCAAGCTGAGAATGGCTCATAGCCCTTTTAATGCTCAGAAAAAAAAAGCCCATATTATCATTGTACAGCCTCTGGATAAGAAGGATGCATTGGAGTTCAAATTAATGAAGTGAGATTTAGGAGGTCAGAGCTATATTTGATTTCACGTTATCCTATCCTTTCCAGTGTAGTTAGATCATGACCTTAGACACATTACCCCGTCTCCTCATTATTTAAATTCTCTACCCATAAAGTGGGAATAATAGCAGTTCTACACCTTCAAGAAGTGCCACAAACCTAATTTGGTAATGTACACTTTGAGATCTTCACATGGAATTCATTACAATAACTACAAGGTGTTGAGAGAAATATTTCCAAAATAAGTTGGTTTTCAAGATTTTGTGATCCAGTACAACCTAATCAAACACAACTCTGAAAGAACCTGGGTAAGCTCTGGGTGCAGCACTGAGTGGTTCTGAAATGGGTTCAATCTATAAGGATAAATCGAAGCATGTTGAGAATTCATGAGTTCAGACCTGCCTGGAATGTGCAGAACTACCAGATTCATGAGAAATATATACCTGTTCTGGGATGATTGCTTGTTGGATGAGAATGGAGAGAAAGCAATATACATTCCAAAAGATTAAAGGCAAGAAGCAAAAGTCCACCGTAAAAGCAGCGGCTCGGAATGTGTGTCAAAAGTGAATTATTAAAATAGCCTTGTACATCCATAGCAATTTCACAGAGCCATTCTGATAACAATGAACACGACAGCATGCAATAGGAATAACAATGCCTAGAATTATTTCAACAGATATATTTTTTAAGTCTAGTCACTTTAGTTCTCTCTTTGCATCTGTAAATGGTGTGATAAATATGAGTCGAGCAACAAAAGATTTTTGCATTACATTCTATTATCTGCCCTCTCTTCCTGCCTGGAAGTGGTATGAAGATATTCCTTACAACTGAACTGCAGATGATCTTGTACCTAGTGAACCATAGTTTGTAGAGAAACTAAGAGGCAAGGGAAGAAAAAAGCTTCCCAGGTCACTTGGTGATTGTCTGCAAGGTTGTAGGGATCTGTGTAGTTTAATATTTCACTGTAATGCAATTTCCCTGCTGGGATCTCAAAGCATTTCACAAACATTAATGCTAAGATTCACACACGGTTATTGCCTTGCATGGATGACTTCCAGGACTGAGTTTTGCTGCTGTTATTAAGGCAGAGAAGGGCTAGAGTGCTACTAAGGGACCTTGTATGAAAAGGCACCACTTCATATCAGCGAGGGTCGACATGATCAGGCCTCAGAGACACAGTCTGAATGTGCAGCTGTACTAAAGGAGTGACTGACACTGAGCAACTTCAATGGAAAGGAAAAATCTGCTTCTGTGTATGAGCTATGTCACCTTCACAGACCAACTGGTATGAAGCAGAGCAATGACACGGAAAAGCAGCAGCCTCAGTATGAAAGGAGGTATTTTAGGCACGGGGGATTATTGTTTTCTCTGTGTGGCTGGGAGTTGGGTTAGGGGCAGTATGGGCTGCCCGGGCTTCCCTAACCCTTAAGTGTGAGGGTGTGAATGATGGAGCAAAAGCCCTCCTGTCACCCCATCCACTCACTAAGCCTGCCCTGGGTAGAACCACAACACAGTATGTATGAGGCAGTCAGACACTCTGTGCCTCTGGCATTTCTCAGACAGTCCTATATTCCTCCTTCTCCCTCCAGCTTTGTTACAGAAGTCTGAGCATGTCAAGTGATATCACCTTGACAGTGCTTTCCCACTGGACTGTTTCCTAAAGGCATTTAGAGCTTGAGACTCCAAAAGTGCATCTGTTCATCTTGGCTTTTTCCAGTCCCACTGCAGATGCTTTCTCCCTCTTCTGAGGTTCTCATAAGACTATGTATCAGTTTTAAAACAAACAAACAAATAGAACCCTAACCACGCAACAAAACAAGCAAAAAGCCAGCTCATGTTTAGACAGACAACCTTGCTATAAGCATCATACCAAATGCCAACTGCAGACATTATTTGCCTCCTACATAAGCTTCACCTGTATGTTTTGATTGGATTAGGTTCCCTTACTCCAGAGCAATTTGTTGCTATTCTTCCAGCAATTCAATTTTGCCCATTTTGAGGGGAACAGCCGGCATTTGGAAAATGAGCAAGGGCATTACGTTACTTTTACCAATCTGCTTTAAACAAATATTAGAGAGCAGTGATCCCTTGGGCACCATTACAGCAAGCAGCAATTTTCATGCAACCTCCAGAATACATTGCTCCTGAGATGCTTCTATATGTGTAGGTTGTGTATTAGGCACTTATGACACTTGTGGGGCGGGGGGGTGGTAGTGGAAATCTTACTGACCTTATAGAGGAATGACACTGTACCAAACTGATACACCCTGTGGTTTCCTTTGTGTGCACAGGGATTCTGCTGGTTTCACACAACCATATTTTACATTTCCTTTCTAAGTGCAGAACTAGGACTTGTGATATGGACCCCTCTGCACAAAGAATGACATAAGTAGTATGATACAAGATGTTTGCTGTCCCTTCCTGTGACATAACTATCCCCTGAGTCCTCTGTCCCTATGGGAGACAGAGCCTGCAAAGCAGCAGCATCAATTTACTCCAAGGAACACTTCCGAGCCCTACTTCAGATCAAAGTGTGTGGAGAGTCAGGAAAGCTTACATGTGCTGGGAGGGAGCCAAAGCAAGAATGAGCTTGGCTGCACTCTTCCAGCCTGCACTTGGTAGCACTTTGAACTACTTGCCTTTCCTTCCCTCAGATTGCCTTGTCTGATTCCCCTATCTGCCTTTTTTACTTGTCTGTCCTGCTTGGCTCTTACCATGGAAATTGTGATGATTTCCATTCAGCATATCCCTTTCTGTTCTCCTGCCCCCAGGCATTATACCTCCATTAGGTCCTGTTGGGGCACCCTGGGTCTGCCTGCCCCATTCAATAGGGAGGGCAGTCCACTCAAAAATGAACACATGCAAGGAAAATACAGAGATTGCAGATCTGTTCCTCCCATCACTAAGCAATGGGTAGGTATTTATTAGACTTCAAAGCCTGTAGCTCACCTCTCCTCTGTCAGCAGTCTCCCCAGCACAGCTTGAAAGCAAATAGGTTAACAAATGTCTCTGTAAGGAGACCCTCATACGACTTAAACATGCTCCTTTTTAAAAAGCTGCTAAGCTGTGAAAAAACTCTTGTGTGCCTGTATTCATGGCTTACTAGTCATGACAGGGAGTGAACTCCAAGCATTTCTGATTTATCTTTCCAGAATGAGAGCCTACAGGGTGACCAGATGTTCCCCCATTCATTAGCTAAGGAGGTCTGGTCATGCTGGGCTGGAGCTTGGAGCTGGGTGCTCTGCATGTAGAGCTCTCCCCACACTATAGTCCAGCTCTTCCTCCCACCACCGGGACACATTGTCAGCCAGCAATGATTTTGCTTAAGAGTTTGGTCTGTAGGGGTCCTGGCACTCGTATAGTGAGGGGAACATGCATTTGGTAGGGTCTGCATTACTGCCTAACACTGGATCAGGCCAGCTATGAAAATACAGTTGCTGCTTCAGATGTAGTTCATTGGTATTCTGGAAGCAGCTGGGCTAGAGACTGCACAAAATTATTTTCAAACAAGAACTACAATTGAAAAGGCAAAAAGAGAGAGATAGAGAGAATTTTGGGAGCATTTGTCAGTTGAGAGACTCAAGGTTGTCTTCTAGCTGCCTGCTGATGACAGAATAAATGCAAGAAAATCTGGGAAAAAATGGTGCTTCATGGATCAAAATTACTAGATTCTGCCACAGATAGTGTTAAAAGGCTTTTCATTGTGGAAAGAGGGAATGAACCTAATCTGAATCCATGATGAATGGGAAAACAAGACTGCTAAACACAGGCTAGCGAGGGAGAGAGCTGGATGGGGTAAACCCTGCATGTCTTCTAAAGCCAGAATTATACAACAAAGAAGCAATGCCTTACATGTTGAAGTGCCATTGCCCATCTTATCTGTTATTGGGCTGATAGACACAATGCTTAATTCTGCCAAATTTGTCAGTCTTGACCTGCAAGTCTGATCTTTGGGAAATTCTATTCATTGTTGAATAAATAATGCATGGGCAGTCATGCATTTTTCATGCTAAGACTTTTAAAGGCCACTGTAGTGATGCATGTAAATTCAATTTCCTCACCACCCCTCTCTCTCTGCACACTCAACTGCTAAATAATTATTAACATCTGACTTGCAGCACGGTGAGTGGCTGCACCATCCAGAGAATCCACTGTTGCTTTGACACTGCGGCCGCCTCTCCACTCCTGATAAAGTCAAGGAGAGATAATGCCAGGCAGTGGGGAAGCTATCTGCCTCTTTTATTCCCCCTCTCTCCCTTCCCTCTCCTCCCTCATTTTTTTTTTTCATTTTGTTTTTAAAAGGCTCAAAAAACTCACATGTGTATAAAGTGGAGCAGAACAAAGGGACCCGGCTTGTGGATTTGATATTCTTCTGGAAGCACACTAATCCCTTCCAGAAAAGCAAAGCCAGTGCCTTTATTTGTAGCTGTTGACTAATCTGTGTGTTAGAGAATTGAGCAGACGATGGGCTCGGGGCAGCTTTATCAGGCGAGTGATTGAAGGGCTGTGATGGAAGGAGGGAGAAGTAATGCTGCTAAACAAGGGCTTAGAAAACAAAGCCAAGAGGGCAAATCTGACACGATGGAGGTTGGGAGTGGGAATGTTAAAACCCTCCAGGTTAACTCCGTGCACATTGGTATTAGTTGTGGATAAAATCGGGATAGGAACAGGGTCCTCTGTGGGGCTTGAGAGTGCTGTAGGTGAGGCAGCACTCAGACACAGAGCAGCTCTTCAGTGAGTCAGCAAAGGGATTGTGATGAAGCAATCAGTGGTGTTTCTCCCAGCTCCAGATAACACTGCTGATGTAGAAAAACTCAGGTAAATCCCCCCTCTGCCATCCAGCCTGTTGGATGAGACTCATTAGCTGTCTCTGCTTCCCTTCTCAGGAATGTGATGAGACAGAAAGCCTCCAAACCTTCATTAACTTAACCAAACTGCATCACCAGCCTAGCAGAGACTTGCCAGACAGACTGCTGAAGCAGTAAATATGGAAAAGACAAACTATTGAAATGCATTTCAGTTTCTATCCCCTGGGAGTAAAACCACAGTTTTGCTTCAGGATCTGCTTTATCAGAATCGAATGGATAGTGAATACAAATAGATGTGTAGATGACACCACTTTGGGCATCAGTGTGCTGATATTAAAAAGGTAAAACACCTAAAAGCAACTTTCAGACCCACTGTCAGGAGCAAAGTGCTCGTACAGTTGCTGCAATTGCAGGTGTGCTAGAATAATTTCCCCTAAAAAGACTTAAAGGTTATTTATGCATAAACTTTCCTATTATTTTTTTTACACACTAACATTTTGGACTACTAACTCCCCAGTCTGGCAAAGAACATGATCATGTTTCCCACCAAAACTGTATTTCTGTATGCAGTCAGTGAGATTACTCACATGCTTGAAGTGCATGCTTAAATGCTTTGCTGCCTTGGGACCTAGTTTTATCATTATATGCTTAACTTGATGACATTTCAGACCTAAAATCTGATGTTAAATCAGGGTGAAACAGACTGCAGAGTTGTCTGCTTCAGTGATTTTTGGACTTTTCTTATTAGACATGTGAAGCCATTCCATAGGTCAGAAGAGGTGAGTTTGCTTTTTCAGAAAGAAGCAGGACTGCTCTCAAGAGAAGGGCACAGGACTGGCTGTTTGCATGGAGAACTACATCAGATTTAACATTGGCAGAGAGGACGAGCTGGTGAGGAAGAGGAGAAGAGAGATGTGAAGATGAATGCTGAGGTCCCCATTGGAATAGAAGGACAAAATATCACTTTGGGATATCCCCTGCTCTTGTCCTAAGGGATGTCCTGGGTCTATAAGAGTCTGGTCTTCCGTATTGGTAACAAAGTGAAGTAAATTATCCAGATATAATTTAATGCTTGCCTTTAACATAGCAGCCTGCATTGCAAGATTTTGGGCAAAGCCACTCACAAAACACATACACAAATGTATTTACAAATTCTCCTGCCTGGACTGAAAAGCATTTTGAAACATGGAAGAGAGCTGACAGTGAACATACCTAGAGAACTTGGAAAAAAAACTGAGAAAAATTATGGAAATGAAATGCCCATCTTTACAGATCAATGCAAGGGAGTCACTGGTGAGGAGTATATAGATCATTTAAAAGACCTCTCATCCTGTTTACTAGGAGTGAGCTCCAAGGTACACTGTCTGAAATTGGCCTTTATTAATAGCTTTGGCATTAGGGAATCAGTCACCTGGACATTGTCCATGGGCTTCTCTTGCCACTTTTATTTGAGACTTTCATTTATAGGCTGTTAATAGATTTATATTTAGATAAAACTGGTCACAATAAGGGTGGAACAGGAAGAAGGCCCCTTATTGATCCCAACAGTGAAGCATTCCCATCAGCAGGCTATTTTAATTAACAGCAAAAATGAGAAATTGAGCAATCTGTCTAGAACACAGGCCCTCTCCTCTGCTGGAAATCCTGTGCCATGTCATGGTTTGTCCTGCTCTCACAGTGGTGCTCTGTCCATGTTTCCCTCCCTCTTGCAACAGATCTGGGTTGTGGTTTGTGGGAGGTTGTACCTCACAGTCACAAGGGGATGAGTTGTGCCAGTGCATCTGTTAATTCCAGCCACTGCTCTCCTGCCTGCAGAATTATACCCTGCGACAAAGGTGCTTCATTTGAACCAGGACATCCCTTTGCTAATATGCCAAACCTCCTTTCTAGCTGAATTGTCCTTTCCTGCTGCCTCAAAGCCATCCTGTGTGCTCACTGTGAGAAGGAGCTCAGACTCGCTTCAGGAAACCCACATGTTGTCTCCTTCTGCATTCAGCACAGTTGTCAATCTTAGTAATGAAGATGCTGAGGACTGGGGTGGAAAAGCTACTAAATAAATCATAGTAATGCTTTGCATTTTTAGAGGTGTTTTTCATGTCTAGCTTGCAGAATGCCTCATGAAGGGAGGTAACTATCATTGTTCCTCCTTCACAAAAGACAAAACTGAAACCTGATGAGATCAAGCAGCTGACTGAAGGTCAACCTCTGGACAGTGTGGGAGCAAAGGCTTCAGCCTGTTGTGCAGACTGAGGTGGTGGGCAATACACCTTTGTTTCAGGCTTGAAAAGCCAGATGTGATTTAAGGGGCACTAAATAGTTGTCATGCAGTCAGTCTGAAAGGGCAGCCCTGTCAGGATGTGATGCAAGGGCTTGATGAAGCACCGCTGAAGCTTCCAGCAAAAGCCCCATGGGCTGCAAGGATGCAGCCTGAGCCCATAAATTGCAGAAGATTTCCTCTAGTCATCATGTGAATCTTTGCTCTGTGTGCACAAGGGATGTGATAGTGACAAACTGCCCTGCTATCACAGAACACAGAGACCATTATAAGATGCTGTGACAACAGAGGCATTTTCCTTTAGGTGTAACTCTCCAGTGATAACACATTTTGCATCTTGTTTTCCACCCCACTCATGCAAGTGGCACATCAGCACCACAACATTTACAAAGAAAAGCTGCAAGTTTCTCTGCACCACAGAACAACTGGCAGCAGGATATGGGTATAAATGCAACTGGAATCCTGGGTACAGCCTGCTTTTTGAGCACGGAGGGAGAACTCTTCCCCATCCTGCTACTGCCTCCAACACAAGGAAAATCAGTCCTCTGCTTTTAGTCTGGACCAGCGTCAAATATCAGCACCCTGTTGCTAGGCTACCTGGCTGCCTTCTGCACATCCCTATCAGTGCTGGAAACCTTGCATCAAATTGCAGCTCACATGTTGGGTTATTTTTATCTTTTGGGGGAGATGAAGGATGAATGGACAGTGGGGCGGAAGGAAGGAAGATATTCAAGTGCTTGGATCTGCTGGTCATTGAGTTATTTGGTATGTGTCTGGAAAAGCCTGTGAATATGAATGTGTATGTTTCTGCTTCCTTAAATAGGTAGAAGGTACATGAGATCATAATTAAATATCTGGCTGACTAATGAATATCGATTGACACCTTTTGTGCTATTTTGAATCTTGATAATTTGTCTTGTGTTCTGCAACAGCCAGAAAAGAGCTGGGAACAGCTTCACAAAATGCACTGATGCACCAGAAAACCTGTGAAAGGCTGGCAAGTGTGGAATAAAAAGCTCTTGGCATTTACACAGCCACAAGATCCTTACATATTGCTTGGATTCAGATGATGTCATCATGAAGACAGAAAGAAAATGGGGTAGTAAAGTGAAAAATAGTTGCAGAGAAATTATATCCATCCCTCTGAGTCCTTGTGGACTATTCTGTTGTCCTAAGCTGCCTGTGTTACCCAACCCTGAGCAAGGCCAGGTGGTTCCTGAGCTGCTGCATGCAGCAGTCTCTGGGGGCTGTGCTCTGTGGTGAAGGACGAAGCAGATGTAATAGGAAATGCTTATGGATTAATATTATATTGTCTAATTATTATATTATTATATTATATAATTATGAACCACCTTACATGTTCCAAGGACTTTATCTAATAGTGCTGCTAATGCACAGCATTGTGTATTCTTCTCTATTTATTTTTTTTCCTCCTTTTCACAGATAGGGAAACTGAGGCCTGACTGACAGCTGGACATTAAGGCTGAAGAAAACCATGGCTGGATTCCCTAACTCACATCATGGTCCATGCCCCATTGAATTAAAAAGATCAATATAATAAATTACCTCATTTGATATGTGTTGCTTTTAGGATTGAGAGCTTTCTGTACAGGCCAGCAACAGACTGCAAGAAAATTAAGTTGCTTTACAGCTTTCTTTGACCCTTTTCTGCCCATAAAATGTCTTGCAGCTGTATGAGGCAAGCAACTCACTACAGTTCACATCATGCTCTCTGCTCTCTGCTGGTCCAGGAGAGGCTTTTTGATTCTTCTTTCAGGTCTTTGGAAAGAAGAGACAGAAAAAAGGCTTAAAAAGTGGTATTTTAAATCCTCTTTCTTCTCTGTATCTGCATTAATTAAGGTCCTCACTTCGAAGGTGGGTGCAAAACTCTGGATAACCTCACTCTGACTGCAGATGAGCTGCCTACCTGGGTCTAAAGCCTCCTATGGTAAGAGAGACTGAGAAATAGTCCCTGTGAAATAGCCATCTTACATGTAGCAAAATGCTACCCACAGTTATTGCAGCTGTGAGATGCTGGTTAAAGGGGAAAAAGAGAGGGGAAAACCCCCACTGTCTGGGATCCATTTAAAACTCACCCCCTGAGAAATAATTCCTAGTACTGTCAGCAGAGACCATTCTTCACTTTCTGTCAAAGACGGAGTCCCCTAAAATCACAGCTGCCAATTATCTATGAAATAAATGCAAGCCATAAAACTCAGCCCAAATCAGGTTTCCTGCCCTCATTCCCTCTGTTCTCCTGAACATCAAACAGCCACCCAGGGCTGAGACCTGGCATCTCCCCATGGCACCGGCAGGAGACACATTGTTGGCAGTTGCAATCATGGGCTCAATCAGTGACAAGGAGATTATTTCTATTTTCTCAGCAGCTGTTTGAAGGGAAATAATCCTGGAAGAGCTTAATGAATTAGTGTTACAAGAGTTATCCGAACTAATGAGAAGGAGTGGAAATGGGCTGAGGAAGAGGGGCAGCTTTTCAAACAAATGCAGTGACTTTGTTGGCTCTCTTCTCCTTTGGATGTTCAAAGACCCTTTATTTTTTTCTACAGTAATTTATTTCCTGAGTGATTGAAGAACAAAAACAAACTGTACCAATTTCTTTTTCTCCACTTCACTTTCTCATTTTCACTTAGCAAGATGCTCAAACTGAAGACATTCCTATCCTCCCTTTCCCTTCCCCTTTCTGCAAGACCAGAATAATTAGAGACCAGCTAGAAACAAAAACAAATCAGAGTAGCAGAAGTCTTCTGAGCTGTGCAGGGTTAAGGTGTCGTGCCACGGCATGCTAGTGAAATGAAAATAAAAAAGGGAAAGGAAAGAAAAAAGAAAAACATCTTTCTACTGCTTCCAAGATCAAAAGAGAAATCCTTGAGATTTGATGGCTGGGAACTTCTGAGAAAGGAGGTTGTTAAACCAGTCCTGACTTCTGTGTCTGTTTTATCAGCAAGGAGACAGTGACATTGTTTGAACTAGATACTGACTTTTTCCCCACAGAGGTCGTGTGATGATTTCTGAGTGTGTTCCCCAGGGTTAAGGGCTTACTATGAGAGTTCAGGAACAGAGGCCATGCTTGCACTTAAAACACATGCCTTCACAGATGCAGCTAAGGACCTGGGTGCTTACTACATTGCCCATGTCCACAAGCCTTTGCATGATGAGCCAGATAGAGCTGTGGACCTCACAGGCGGGTGTGTAGTCAGCTCTACACAATTCTCACACCTGTTTCTTTGGGAGAGGTCAGTGCTCACAGGTGGCTGTGGCTGTGCTGTCCTGCACAGGGGGTTGCAGCACCAGGATCAAAGTCCAATAAGGTGTGTGCATGTGCAAAGCTGCTGCTTCATTTCTTCCAGGCTGCAGTTACCTTGCCTGTGATGCCTGATTTGGCTTCATTGCTCCTTCACCTTCTTCAGGGCTCACAACACAGCTTTTGCTTCCTTGAAAAATATAGCCCTCCCTCTTTCTCAGGTTTTTCTCTCTTCAACGTGCAAAATATTTCATAGCAAGAGGTTTGCTGTTTGTTTCCCTGCATATTAACACTAAGAAAGTAGAGAAGGGTCAATCCATTAAGATATTAAGAGAAGGATTTGAGCAAATGCAGTCCTGGATCCAAACCACCTCTCTCAGCAGTTGAGACTGATGCTTTGGACACATCTTCTTGCACTGACTGTGAAGGCTGGAAAGTGTTCCTACCATCTGCCACCTGGTCCTTAATGCCCTTCGGCTGTGGCTAAGCTTCTGGTGTGGTCACTCCTTAATGACCTTCAATCAAAACAAATTAAGCTAGCAGTGAGCTACCATTTAAAGTAGCTTGTCTCCCTTCATTGAAATAAGCTAAAGAGCAACCAGCCAAGCACTTGGCAGGCAGAGGTGAGAGGTTGGTTGTGATCTGCTGGTGCAATAGTATTTCTGGCATAGCAGCAACCAGAAGGTTATAGACCTGTTGCTAACATGTCCCTGCTCCCTGGATAGTACATTTTTTGCACTATACATAGTAATTTGTTCTTTTCCCATTGTTAATTTGGATTGTCTAGCCATGGTTTCTGTCCCTTGTGCTCTTCATTTCACTCATAGGGATCTCTCTGCATATTCTGAGTGAATTTTTCTTGTTTTGGCTGCTGCAGTTCATGCCCAACCTGCAGCCTGGGAGTCACACACGTGTTACTGCATCATGCCAAGGTCAGCAAGGCTGCACACAAGCAAACGCACTCACAGCATCAAGACCACAGGTAGTTTTGTTCCAAGTGCACTGCGTGACACAAGAGCACCCCATCCTCCCCATGCTTCTGTCATTTGGGGAGGGAATTGCAGAAGGAATGGGGTCAGTGGAACAGTGAAAAGCTTTTTTTTATGGCTTACAAAGCAGCATGCCCTGGTTTGTCTTTGTGTTGTGTCCTGGGATGCCACTGTCTCCCCAGTGTCCTGCCCTTTTGCCCACAAGCCCTGGAAGGCGTCCAGAGCCAATTCAGTGATAATTTTTCTGGCATGGCAGAGTCTGGCAGGTGGTGCAGAAGTAATGTGTTCGCCACTATCCACTTAGCTCCAGTGCAGAGAGGTGTTCTGGGATGGGGAGAGGCATGACCTGAATGTGATGTGCTCTAAGTGCACCGAGCTGGTGGATGATCCAATAGGGGTCATGGACAAACAGTGTGAATTAGAGCATCCCTAGGCAGCTGTAAAATGTGCAAGAGCTTTGTGGGGCCAGCTCTTCTCTAGGGCATAGGCGTCCCTAAATGATATATCATCTCCCTCCTTCACCTGACCTACTAATTAATAAAGTATCTTTTGTTCAGATAAATGTAAATTACAGGAAGGAAAAAATAGCAGCAACCATACATATGGAAATGGATTTGGCAAGGCCTCCTTAAAATACTTGTTCTCTGCTTCTGCTTTACTTTACTCACCAAAAAAACCTCATAATCCAGAAATGCAGAAGTAATACATGAAAAGCAGAAAGTAGCTTGAATAGTTAGAAATAGGAGTGAAATTGACTGATGAAGGTTCATCACTCAAAATGAAATGTGCAAACATGAAGCAAAAGAAATGGAGAAAAGTTGAAATGTAAATTTAAAGTTTAAAATTTTTGCTTCATTTACAAATCTATGGTGGGAAATTTGTTTAGAAATACATTAATTTTATGCTCTCCATCTCTCTAAAATTATAGTTTTAAAATTACATGAAATATTCATGGTGGATGGGGAGGGAACTAATATCACCTTTGCTTTGCTGTTCAAATAAAACAAACTGAAGTGAAAAAGACAGAAAGTGACTGAAAAGCTTTTAATTCCAGGAGAGTAAAAAAAAGAAAATTTCACTTTCCTTTATTCAACAATTACAGTGATAATGGCTACATAAGAACCTAGAGAGAGAAATTTCCAGCCTCTCTAAAGTTCTCTGCAGCTTGCAATTACACATAGTCAAATTTATCATGGGTGCCAGATGGCACAGCTAGCATATTGGCAGGGATTTTTAGAAGAAAAGATGAAAAATAGCTGGCTCATTCTGTGCCTAGTTTGCTTTCCTTTCTCTCTCCCACCCCCAGTAACCTTCTCCCACTTTCTCTCTGGATGTAAATTTCCCCTATTCTCTGTAAATGAATAATTTTGGGGAAAAAAAATGATCCGACTCTTTTGAGGTTAGGCCTTCTTCTAAGATACCTGTATCCATGAACTGTAAATGGGTGAAATCACTTAGCAAAAAGGCTTCTCTTGAAACTGGCCCTATTATTTTCACTAGGATGAAGATGGGAAATAAAAGTAGGAGTACCCTTTCAGGAAAAGACCCTTAATCTAATCAGAAAGTAGGCTGCTCATTGGAGAGACAGGCAGAGAGATAGGCATGAAGGTACTATGTTGAACACAATGTGGCAAAGATAGTTCTTTGTGGTGACACCTGTGTTTGCAAAACACCCAGAATCAAAAGAAGCTGTTGATTGTGTGGACCCCTAAATACCTGATCCAGGTCATTGAAAGGGCTTAGAACTGCACTTGTAAGTGTTCAGCAACCAGCTGCTTCTCTTGTGTCACTTGTGGCCAGATTTTCAAACCATCTCAATACCCTCCAGGAGCACTGTGACATGCAATCTGCTCCCTAACTCAAAGGAGACAAAACTCCTTTGAAAATCTGGCCCAGATGGCCAATTGGAAACGATTTTGGAAAAGCCCACAAAGCTTAGCAAGGACCGAGGTGCACATCTCAGAATGATGAATGAGACGATGGCTCTGGGAGGGACCTGGACCTTATTATCTTTAGTAAATTGAGGAATTCATGCCAAATCTCACTATAGTTCTTTATAGAACTCATTTATCTCATTTATCTGTTTATCCGTGTGTCTATTTCTCCATCCATCTGCTTTATTTGACTTGATTATTCATGTACCATCATTTAAGGGTTGCTTTCACAGCTCATGACTGTGTTGTCAGGTGTAGCATTTCCATATCATTTTTTTCTGAGCAGTGTTGATAACTCTTGCTATCAGGATATTATAGGTTGGAAGCTTTTGTCTTGCTGTTGTGTGCACACTAAGTTTAAATGAACATCTAGAGGTAAAATAAGGCAGAGATTGAATCATGCAATTACTCTAACCATCTTTAATCTCAGCCCTTGTATATAGCACTGTTCAAAAAAAGTAACACTAACCCTGCAGTTACAGACCTGTCGCATAGCTTCAGCTTTTTGATTTACGTTTCCTTCTGTGCGTGGGTGGGTGCGGACTTACCAGGAGAAGGAAAGAGACTGCACAGGCAAGAAATGGGCTTCTGCCTGCTCTCATCAGCCTGTCTGAAACATCAAGAGCACTCATTCTTCGGCAAGCCCTGGGGTATGTGCTTTTTCTTTGAACAATTTCGTTGGTGTTTATTACTCATGAGTATCTGGAAGGTGAGTTCACATCAGTCCTGCCCCTCTTGCACTCCCCCAGCCTTTTGTCCCTCAGTGGTCCATGTTCAGGTTTCAGCTCTTAAAAATGTAACAGAACCTTTGACATGCCTAAGAGATGTTACCCCTCTATATAGTTAGGATAATGTTGCTAGCAGTCCCCTCAAAAACTCATTTCTCCTGCACACTTTTGTCAGAGACTAAATTAGGATCTGCTACACTCAGGCTGGTATCTTATGCCGTAATCTGCAGCACATCAGTGTTTGCTGGTGGCTGTGTCTCTGTATATATGCACCACCCCTACACACACAGAGAAATCACTGGTGCTTATGAAATTGTCCCCCAGAGCAGCATTTGATGGCAGTTAAGTAAACCAAAATGAACAATTACCAAAACCAGAAAACCCAAGATGAAAAAGAAATAGCTGGAGGTAGAATGAATCAGTCATGGCTGCAGCGTGATTGTGTATGCAAGCTTCTTAGTACATAAGTGTAATCCAATTGAGATGTTGTATCCTTCCCACATTTAAAACAAGAGAAATAGAATACCTCCTGTCAAAAGTCAATCTGCCCATTGCTCAATTACTCATGCAATCAGTCTTCATTTTAGTCTCAAATTTGCTCTTCGAAGCCAGGTGTGATTACCTAGATTGTTTCTTCCAGGGCTAGGTCCTGATGGCTCTATTCAGCTCTAACAATAGCGTCCTAAGCACCCACCAGCAGGAACAGGAGAATTGAAATTAAGCAAACAACTGTTTGTTCCTAGGCAAGACTCTTATTCTGCCCAATTCTACAGTGGCCACTGCAACTCAGGTTAGTGCCAACAGGAGAATTTGGAACAGTGTGGTAGAGATTTGCTTTTAACTGTTTCAGTGCCTATAACAGTAGCTTTGGTGACATCTTTTTCTTCCCCTACATGGAAAGACCAGAATCTGGCCTTTACTTAATAGTTGTGAATAGTCCATCTCAGGGCTGCAAGAAATGTCATTTGGCTTTCTCTGGTGTACTGCACTCCTTGCAATGAATCCCTTGGTTGCTAGCAGTAACCCATTGGGTATGGGACCAAGGACGCCTGCACTGCGCTGCAGCACAAAGGATGGCATCTCCATATAATCCTTCTGCAATAGCTGTTGGGGGGAAGTTAACCCCAGTGCCATCATCACTGTCACTACCCAAAAGGAGACTACCACAGCTGGTTATAACAGATCTCTCCTGAGATTTCAAGACCACGATGTGTCTTTGCTCATTATGACTTCCAAATCATTTCCTTAGGAATCGTGGACTTTAAAAGAAACTCCCTTAGACTCCCTTAACTCCCTTAGAAGCGTCAGTAGAGACTAGAAGAGACAGAAAGTCTATGAAAGCCAGATGTGTGATGGTCCTTGTCTGTTCATCCCCTAAAGCAGGGTGATAAAGCCTTGGTAGAGCTGACACCCAGCTGATCAGCACTGGCATAATACAACCCATCTCATAACCTCCTTTTCTTTGAAATGCAGCTGGAGATAGCTATGGCTCAGGGAAATGGGGCAAGATAAAAACAGATGGGTCTGCTTTGAAATTACAAATTTCTCTGTCTTTTTTTTTTTTTGCTTTGGTTTGAATCAAAGCATTACTGAGCAGTGGGGAAGCCCTCTTCTCCTCTCTGCATTTGAGCTTGTTGTTATTTAATAGTGCAACACTCCGTTTATTAAGTCCTGCCACTGTAAATGTGCTGGAAATGAGGAGTTTCCATGCATGTGGAAGAACCCTTTGAGAAAAGGAAAGTGAAGGGGGAAAAAATAAAATAATACCACAAATAATTGTCTTGGCATTCTACAGAAGAAAGGCAGAGGTTTATGCCTGGAAAAGAGCCTGTTATTTGTCTTTAATATAAAACGACTACAAACAGATTTCCTACAGACACTGGCCTCATACTGAACTGATTAAAAATCATGTGCTCACTGACTGTTGCATTTTTTTCCCCTGGCTACTGAGCCTCGCCCCCTTCTCAGGAGGTTTGGCCATGGCATCACCAAGCTCCCAACACATTACCAAGGGGCCAGCACAGAGCCACAGACAGCAACTGGGGATACCTTCCAGGCTGGTCGGCTCTCTCAGGAGGATCAGTCCAGGGGCTGAGGAAGATAAGAGGACCAGGGTTTCCAGCTTTCTAGTTTCCTGGCTGGAGGGATGCACTCAGTTGCCTTCTCTGTTCAGATGGCCTTGGTATTTTTTTTTCCTTGTATTAAAGGTTGTGAGATCTTTTAGGCTGAGAGAAAGATGTGTATCTTTGGTTTCTGTTCTAAAGAATTGCTGATATAGTTAACTCTAGGTTAACAGGGCTGAAATGCACCTCATCTGACACAAGGTAAATGGACTGCTGGGAGCCCCAACCTTGAAGAGGATGAGTAAGAGTAAAAGGTAGCACTGAGAAATCCCAAAATAGGGGCTACAGCGCATTCTGCCAAATCCATGCCGATCTTAAAACATGAACAGCCAAACAAAGCCATCAATGAAACCACAGAGACCTAGACCATGCTGTAACATTCATCCTCCACTCTCACTGCCTACAGAAATGAGTGTTGCACACCAAGGGTGACTGGTCTCCTATATCTGGCCATTTCCTTCATACTTTTGTGTTTTCACTATCCTACAGTTGGATCATTATCCTGGGAGTGTAAGAAGCACCTGCCCAGGCTCCATCCACTGGGGGACTCTGACCTATCAGGGCTGAGGGACAACATGAAAAACAGTGCACACTGAAGGTCAGGATGGGACTCAGGCTCCTGGGGTACAGAGGAGGTAGCTGCAGTCCTGGCAGTGACACAGCCGAATCTCTGGCTCTACAGAAAACCCGAAGTGACCACACTCCTGGTGTTACTGTCAAAGCTCTTACCTAATGTGAGTCTAGGTGACTATATGTCATGGCACAGCTGATGCCTGAAACACACTTCTGTGTTGAATTTTCAGTGAACCATTTTGCTCTGAAGCCAGGGGTCTCACCAGAAATTGGCACCCATTTCTGAAGTGTCTGAAAAATGTCTGATTGCTAAAGAAACCCCTATTTAAGCAACCTTCTTTTGAAATCTGCACTTTGCCAAGCTAACCTGCAGGAGCTAAGGGACTCCAGATCACTACTCTCTCCTGAAAAGTGCATTCTCAATTCTTTCCAGGCTATTTTAATGGGAGAAAAAAAAGAAATCAAAACCAGCAAGTCTGCACCTGGTATTCTAAACTGCAGTGACAACTGACTGTGCCACATTAGACAATGTTTGAGAAAAGGGTTCATAGAATCATAGAATGGCCTAGGTTGTAAGGGACCTTAGAGATCATCTAATCCAACCTCCCTGTCATGGGCAGGGACACCTCTCAAATAGACCAGGCTACACAATCATAGAATGTTTAGGGCTGGAAGGGACCTCCAAAGGTCATCTAGTCCAGCCCCCCTGCAGTTAGCAGGAATACTCTTAACTAGACCAGGCTGCT
The DNA here is from genome assembly GCA_024611195.1 of Ceyx melanurus. NCBI lineage: Eukaryota > Metazoa > Chordata > Aves > Coraciiformes > Alcedinidae > Ceyx > Ceyx melanurus. The sequence continues at coordinate 156,866 of JANHGL010019153.1, read as the reverse complement.
CAGAGCCTTGTCCGACCTCACTTTGAATATCTCTAGAGATGGTGCTCCACCCACCTCCCTGGTGAGCCTATTCCACTGATCCACCACCAGGAAGGGAGCAGATACAACATCTCTGGGTGATTTATTCCAAAGTCTTGCCACCCTAGTACTGAAGAATTTCTTCCTAAAATCTAATCTAAATCTATCAATTTAAACTTCAACCCATTTGCCCTTGTCCTATCAGTCAAAGCTCTTGTAAAAAGTCCCTCCCCAGCCTTCCTGTAGGTTCCCTTCAGGTATTGGAAGGCAGCTATTAGGTCCCCCGAAGTCTTCTCTTTTCAAGACTGAACAATCTCAGCTCCCACAACCTGTCCTCATAGAAAAGGTCCTCCAGCTCCTGGACCATCCTCATGGCCCTCCTCTGAATGCGCTCCAACAGATCTATGTCCCTCTTATGTTGGGGACACCAGAACTGGATGCAGTATTAGAGGTGGGGTCTCACCAGAGCAGAGTAAAGGAGGAGAATCACCTCTCTTGACCTGCTGGCTACACTTCTCTTGATATATCCCAGGATGTGGTTGGCCTCTTGGCGTCATGAGCACTGTCAGCTCACGTTGAGCATCTCATCTATCAACACCCTCAAATCCTTCTCTTCAGGGCTACTCTCAACCCACTCTGTGCCCAGTCTACAGTTATGCCTAGGATTGGCCCGTCCCAGATGAAGGACCTTGCATTTTGACTTGTTGAAGCTCATGTAGTTTGCACTGGCCCATTTCTCAAGACTATCAAGGTCCCTCTGGATGGCGTTTCTTCCTTCAGGTGAGTCCACAGCACCACACAGATTGGTGTCACCAGCAAACTTACTGAGGGTACACTCAATACTGTTGTCCATGTTGCAGACAAAGATGTTGAACAGCACTGGACCCAGAACAGATCCCTGAGGAACACCACTTTTCACTGGCCTCCATGTAGACGTGGAGCCATTGAACACAACTCTTTGAGTGCGACCAACCAGCCAGTTCTTTATCAACCAATAAAGAACTTATCCACCAATAAAGGGTTAATTTTGTTTTATGCTTTTAAAAAATAATTATTGTCACCATGAAAAGTTACTGATAATAATTGCAGCTCAAGTATATTGTTCAGTTGCTTTCTGTTAAAGGGGCTAAGTGCAAATCATCTAGTCCAGGTTTGGGGTATTTTTTTTGAGAATGCTCATAATTAGGTTCCTACCATCATATTCCTTTTCTTACAGAAACAGGGGAAACTGCCTTCTGAAGTATCAGATAGAGTTTTGCCTAATAATAGAAGCCTGCTCTTGAGTTTGAAATCCTTGGGGGAGTGAAGAGAATGAGGCAGACAAGGGCAAGATTTATCCTGCAGCATCTACATGTTGTCATTTCTTTCTCTAGTTTTTTTCCTAGTTGCCTTGTAATGTTTTAAAGAGAGTTATAAAATGGTGCTTAGTTTAATACTGATCAGAGCTCAGCTAAATCTCTTCCCTGATTGTGTTATCTTTTCATTCAGTGACTCAATTTCTCCTCTGTGAAATGGATGATACACCCTTTCCCTCAAACTCCATCTGCCCCATCTATTTAGCAGGACATTTCTCACTATTATACTGCATATAGTACATGGAGACTGTTAACTGAGTCTCAAATATATAATCACGACAATATAACTACAGAGCTATTGATGAGGGATGCTTAACCCTTAACCCTTCACAGACAAGTAAAGTGAATGCAAGAAACAGAAAAAGTGCACAAGTAGGTGTCTACGAACATAGAAGAGGAGATGTTATGATTGAGAGCTACATGGTAAAAATTGCCATATTGTAACTCAGCTTTAATGGGAAAAAAACACAAAATATTTTTCCACTGAGATTTTAAAAACTAGTTTGCAGAAGAAAATGCCAAAGCATGTAAAATAATCTATTTTGTTGTTGGTTTTTTGTTTTTGTTTTGTTTTTTCCACCTGAACTCTCAGCCTGTTTCCAAAGAAAGGTATTCAAACAGGGTCAACAATGTATCAGACCCTTGAAAAATGCATGAAATTCTACAGAACAAGCGTCCCCGAAGAAAGCTGGTGCAAGAGTGGGTGGTTTTATGGTAATCACATGAATACAAGAGTAGTCTTGAAAAGAGCATTTTGCAAAATGCCTGGTGGACATGTAAACAACAAAGGAGTGTCTGCAGTGACAATGGAAAGCACTTTCCCTAATGGGAAGCATCCTCATTATTCATACCATACCCTTGCACTGTGTGTTTCTTGGGGTGGTGAAATGTAGGGTGGATCCAAGACCCTGAGTGCAGCTGATCCAAGTTATCTAATTGCTGCTAATGTTCTTCTCCTTGGTGGGCACAGGAAACTTGTGTAATGAAAAGTACCATTAAAACAGCACTAGGATCCCATCTCACAGAACCAAAAGGAAAGAAGGCGGCACCAGTTTCCCTGCATTACAGATGCCAGCCACTCCCGCTCCACAGCCAGCTCTCTTTGAACATTTTCTACAGTATCTGCAACAATACTAACAAATGCAATTGGGATGAATCACATAACAAGGATGAATCAAGGGTACAAAGGGGATCTGGTTGCTCAAAAATCTAAAACTAAAACCACCCGCTATATCCCTTTCAGAACTGGAATGGTTTCACCAGAATACATTACAATACGATGTTTTTCCGTTCTTTGGCCCTACACTGTAGCTGTGGCCATAGAAGACTTTCTTATTTTTAATAATAGAGCCATACACATCAGTTCTCTTACAAGAGCTGATCAAATAACACTCTGAGCATCCGTATGGCGTAACACCAATTTTTTATCACCAACTTCTGTTCAAAGCACATGGGAATGAGTATCCTTGTCACTTAACAAGGGAATGGTTTCAGTTTAGAATGTCAGAGTTTGGCTAGACAAATAAAACACTTTGCGTGCTTATTCCTTTCTGGCAGATTTGTCTGAGAACCTAAACCCCACCTTTAGGCTTGAATCCAAAGCCTGTTTGCAGCTATCAGGGTGCATTAATGCTATCAGGGAAGTGTGCATTCAAGTCCTCTTTGCAGAGCAGTCTCTAGTGGTGATGATAAACCACCATGTCTATGCTAAGAGGCCTGTATAGCTTGAATTTTACAGCTTTGCAGACAGGCACATTTATAGTACCCAATAAAATAATGATTTAGCATGACATCCAGCACTTACTCTTTTGGCAGATGATCAGAACAGATCACTACTCTGACCACATATCCTGAAACTACCTTTACACAATGTTCGTGCAAGGCAATGGATACTAAGGACAGACTTACAGCCAGAAATATGGAGAGGCAGCATGCACAACCCCGCTGCTTTGTGTCCTCTTTCCTTGGTGGCAAATGCACCTATCAGGAGCTTTCACTGTTGAGTGCCTTCCTTCAAACTCTCAGGAAAGGAGGGAAAATTGTGCGGGAATTTATAGTTGTAACAAAAACTAGAAGCCAGAGATTCTGTTCAAAGCTACCAGTATGTTGTTTTGGACATGAGAAAACATAAATCATCCAGAAGGACAGATAGGAGACAAACCAGAAAGAAAATTATAATGCCTTTCCTCAGAACGCATCTCTGCACTGGTGTGTAAATTCTGAGCAAAGAATTACCTACATCACTTTGTATTCTTCACTGATGCAGCTGAATAAAACCTGTTGTTTCCTTTTTGGAATATGCATTAGTTGATTTTTAAGTATCAGGCCACTAGTCCCCAAGGGTGTGCTGAAAAGAACCGAGCAACCAATTTCACAGCAAATAATTTATTCCATGAACATTGCTTCCCTTCCTAGCTCCTGAATTGGTTCTGGATGGTTCACAAAATTCTCAAATTTGATATTCAGTATCACTTATAAATTTCTTCAATGAATAATGAAATTGGGCTGGAGATTGTTCACTAACAGCCTTTTGTGAATAGTTGTAATTCACTATAGAAAATTCATGTTGTTTAATATGTTAGCTATGTTTTTTGATTCTCTGACTGGATGAATTGTAAAGCTCAGCAGGGAGTGTGGAATGAATTGTGATTTTAAAAGTCTCGATTAGCCATTTCTAGGCAAAGTAAGGAAAATAGTCAAAGTGTGTATGTTTGTTAGTGGCAGGTATGTTTCTCCATCCACTTAAACTGACATAATTGGGAGATTGCTCCACTCATGTCAGCAGAAATGCTGACTGTAAAACTGAGATGAAAAAGGCATTACAGTCAGTATTTCTGAAATAATAGACTCTGGGGGCTTCCTGGATGGCATCTGGTTGCAGATGAAAAGGGCAGAAGCAGCAAAACACTCTTTTAACCATTGTTTTGCATCATATATATGTTTGGTTGATTATTTTTCCCAGTGAATCTGGTGCATTTCTGCATTCGTGAGTGAACAGAAAGAGTTCATAAAGGCTTCTCTAGCTGCTATTTGCTTTACAGTGCTACAGGCTGTAGCAGGGCATATAGTTCCAATTGCAGTGCTAACTCCGGGTGAACAGGAAGAACAAACATTGAATTAAACCGCGTCCTCCCTGCCCCAGAATCCTTCCTCAAGTTCATAACCTGGGCTCCTTTGCCCTCCCCTCGTCTATAGCTGGGTCTTCCCTCCAGTCTGTTATCTCCCATCCCGGGTGCGGTGCTGCCTGCGCAGCACCAGCCAGGAGCAGCAGCTCCCCCCCTCCACACGCCGGGCTGCGGGCTCGCTGCGCCACCCGGCACCGACGCACCGGAGAAGCCAGGGCAAGAGGCGAGACCTTGATGCCCACCGGATTAAGCTGAACACTTCTCAATCTCTTAAGTGGGGCCAAAGCCCCTTAAATTGACAAGTGCAACAGCTCTGCAGCCCTTCCTCCTATTGGCTAAAGGGGGCAACTAAAAGGCTGGGAGAGGGTGCTGGGACGATGTTAGCACCAACTTATTTACACAACAGGGACTGTGCAGCGCTCCTTTTGGGTGAGGTTTTTGTTTAGTTTTGGTTGGGTTTTTTTTGGGGGTGGTGGTGGGGAACTGTTCTTTGTGTGTTTTGTTTTACTTTTTTTTTTTTTCCTTCTAAACCAATTTGATTCCATTGGCTTTTTAAACTACATTTATTTTCTATTTCACAAGGGTATAGGGGCAGCCCAAGGTGAGAGAAGGAGAAAGCACAGCCATGCTTTCCAAATCCACCAAACTCAATTCTCATTTCAGGAATATCAAACACTGAGACTCTGTAAGCAGAACCACACAAGTGCACCAATGGGTAAAACTCCATTGTAACTTCCCAAATGTTGCCTGATCTTCCCATAGTGTTTATATCACCAGGCACCTCCACTATGGTTACACCAAAGGTCTCCCATTCCTGGCTCTCTTTCCCATTTCCAAGTATTGGGAAAGGAGGCAGTGCTGAGCTCTGTGTGTATTTGCAAACAGGCTCATCTAAATGCTGAATGCACTGCAACAGCCATGTTCACTCCTCCATGTACATCTCCAGCCTGCATGTTTATGATCTCTGTTTGATTTGGATGTACAAAAGCATTTGCTGGTTTTTTATGTTTTTTGTTTGTTTGTTTTGTTGGGGTTTTTTTGTCAAAGACAATTATGTGCATTTTAAAAAATACCTTTACAAATGTGAAAAAAATCCAAGTGGACTTTTCCTAAAACTGAGGTGGAGACGGGAGTTGCTGCTCTTAATTTGACAAATCTTTTTTGATTTGGGGTAGGATTTTTTTTTTTTTTTGGTTTCATTTCCCTCCCTTGATAATGAAATTCCTAAAGATGACATGGGTTGTTGTTGCCATAGAAACTTAGCGCTGGCAGAAACTAAGACTGCAGATTTATTCATGCGGCTTGTTAGTCAAACTTGATGCAATAACAGAAAATTAATATTTTGGTCTTATCGAGATCTTGCAGCTTTTGCCTTTCTGCAGAACCAGGGAGCAAAAGGAAATGCTAAACTCTGCACTGTTGCACTGAAATCCTCAGTCTTCTCTGGCATTGCACCAAGGACAGCTCTGCTATGTGTGCAGGGAGCGGGCCTGAGTGGTGACTGCAGGAAATGTCCTGCTTTTCTTTTCAAAGCCTCTAGGATGATTCGGCAAAGAACTGATTCTTCAGAGACACCTTAACAAACAAAGGGTCTTAACCATTTGTAACACACACAACGTATTTTGTGTTTTTAGTAACATGTATTTTACAGCTACTGGTGGATACATCCTAGCCCTGTTGGATAAGCATTTATCCTCCTGGTGACATGGACTGTGATAGGGGGACAGATGAATGTGCCATACATATGGCAACTCCAAATCCACTGCAACAGAGCAGAATCGGGGGTGGAATTTAAGATCATTCCTTAACTCTGAGTCCCTGCACATGTTACTCATGTCTGCATTTCTCCTCCTTGAGCTTCACTGTTGCTGATGAGAATCAGCTCCAATCGTGATTTCCCCCCTAATATCACTCCTGTTTACTTTCACACATCTCTTCCAAACAATAATGTGACATCACCAATAACTATATAACTGCAGGAGGGAAAATGGACAGAAGTAGCAAAACCTTGAGGGGTTAGAAAGAGGAAATGTTTTAGTCATGAAGTCTGTTGTTACAGCTTAGGCTACTTATGGTTTTTGGACAAAGTCCAAGAGACACCATGAGTCTCAAACCACTTTCTTTCTGCCTCTGAGACACAAATGAACCAATCAGCATAAATCTGCAAACAGAACTGCTCAGATGTAAGTTTGAAGTTCTGTACCACTATGAGTCAATGCAGAAACTTGCTTGGCCAAATCATGAAGGAGCTGAGCCTTTGGAGGATGAAGGCTCTTCTGAGAACACCCAACAGAATGCATTAAATCAGTGTTTTGGAATTTCTCCCCATTTCAAGTTTGATAATCACAAATTTATTTTTTATTTGATGAAATAGGAACTTTTTTAGATTTAACCCCCTTGCCCCTTTATGCACTTTCCAAAACAACACACTAGGCATCTAAATGAGACATGGACACAGAGACCAAAGAAAAGGGAGGGAGCACAGCAATGCAGCAGTCTATCTAGTGCACTGATTCAACGGATTAACACAGAATAAAAACTAGCCAAAGTCACTACTCTTATTCCAAGTCAATCCATATACAAGTTTAACTGAAGATATCTTAGCAATTCATTGAGTTCTGGAGGAAGCAATGTGTTAAGGGTCATGACAAGGACATGGAAAAAAAGGCATCACTTCCCTATTGTTTCCAGCACCACCCTCTATGTGTGTTTGCTTACACAGACACCAATTTGTTGTACCCCCATAGATCATTTTGCCTTTTCACAGAAGGCAAACTACAGCCAAAGTCTGTCTGATAGATCCCCGATATAGGGACAGAAAAGAACACACTAAAGGGACTAGCTGAACTGGCTTTGAATCACAAAAGGTGAATAATATTAATGCTCATTTGGGATTTATCTGGACCTGTATTTTAATTAAAAAAAAAAAGTATTTCTGCCACAAGATTAACAGTTTAAAACCCTCACCAGCCTCTCCTTATTAACATTCTTCTCAAGGAATCTGCTTTTTCTCTCTCTGATGAGTGAGTGCTTTGATTTAAAGGTGCAAAACAAACTGGGAGGTTTTTTGTTCTTATTGAGAACTCAAAGCAAGTAGGTGCAAACCATCCCATTCCTCAAGGATTGCCAATGCCATCCTGAGAGGGACTCAGCACCTTCCATCCCTCTCTCAGGAACACTTCAGTACTGAACAGATGTACATGCTTTACAGCAACTGATATAAGTTAGTGAATTCAAATCTGAAATCAATAAACCTCTGAAAGGAAAGTCATTTATAACTGCTTCACCCTCACATTACTCAGTGTACATCAGGATTAGGCATACTGGGCAAGATTTTCTGTTTATTTCATTGGAGTTCCTAGAGGTTCGAATCTGTGCAGCATCTGCCCTATAATCATTAGTAAAATAAATTAGAATGCTTGAAGGAGCAGCCTGATTAGGAAGTGAAGTGATCACTAGCAACTATTGTCAATGTTGTGTGCTTTGTTCCACTTACAAGGCTAATTACTGTAACAAAGTGGATCATTTTAAATGGAAATTTTGGATGACTCTCAGTGCATATGTTCGTGATTTTTTCCTGGATGCATCACAACCACATACAGGAAAGGAAGGACAATGGAAATAATAAAAACACAACTAAATTGAACAAACTATTCAATGAACTGTTGTTAGAGCTCATTAAAAATGTGCATTTCTCCTCATTCTTTATGAGTTCTTTGTTTGAAGTCCCCTATCAAACCCTACCATCTCTACATCTCTGCAAAACATAGTTGTCCACCCAGTGTGCCTATTATACTTTCTGACTTCAGCCCAAGGAACCCTGTCCACCTCCTGGAGTCACTAGTCCAACTCCTAACTAGTCACTGACGACTCCTGTTAATCTCAGTATCATGGGATTGAGGATAAATTCTTCAATCACGTTCTTAACTTGTAAAACATGTCCACTCTTACTCAGCAATTCTCTTCAACACTGAAGTTGGATTTAAGGAAAAGTTGTGAGTTAATTGTGTTCATGTGTTTGGCGTATGCAACTAAAGGCCATACTGCCTGGAAAAGCCACCTGATGGTTGGGCAATGTCCTTCTCCTGTTTGCCTTGACTGAGCTACTTGCTCAGTGCTGGATATGTGAAGAGTCTGCAGGACTCAGACAACTGTTGCCTTGTTTTCTCAATTTATAGATGGTTTTTGAGGCAGCAAAGAACTCTAATATAAAGGATTAAGGAGAAAGAGGTTTTTTAAGAAGGCATTCTGAGCCTATCCTAATCTTCTTGAATGGACTGGTCCATCCCACTGAAGTCCATGCGATCCTTACCCATTCACTACAAAACCCAAGGATGTTTATAACAGTGCACATGCTGTGCTTAGAGAAATATTTTTCATTTGAATATATAGCTCCTAGCCTGCTCATTCACTTCTAGAGGCAAAATGGGGGATGAAAATTGTACATTTAGAGAAAGTATGAGAAAGCTGTGAAATTGTTCCCTGCCAAGGCAAAAACAGATTCTGACATTCCCCTTTTCCTCTACTGCATTTACTCCTGATTTGAAAGGTAATGTTTACTGAAGAGAAAAGCACCTCAGAAAAACTGCAGAAATATTACTATGCATGGGAAATTTTGGCAAGTTTGGGCTGACAGCAGTTTACTCTGTTGGTGAATACCATGTGTCTGGAGAGAGGACAGTTTTAACAAGCACTGCAAAGCAACTGCCCAGGATTAGCTATCTTCTAAATGGGGTTCAAAGCACACAGACCACACATGGGTCCACATTCCCACAGTTAATTTCTCTGGATTTTAAAATAACACTGTAGGTTTCCTTTCATAACCCTTTTGAACTGATAGATTTATTTTTCTGTGAGAGCCAAGGGTAGCCAAGAGGCTTGCAATTAGTCTCACCACTGCCTGCCCCTGACAGAAGTCTTCCTTTGTGCAACAGATACACCCATTGCCATTGCTGTCAGAGCTGGGCAAGTGGCATCCAAGAGTCCTGATCTGAAACCAAAGAGCAGCAAAAATACAAACATATTTCTTGCAGAAGGCACATGCAGACATCCCAGCTCTACTGCTTTAGATGGTCCACGACTGCCTTTAGAAATAATCTGCATGTAGAAACAGGGTTCAATCCATCCTCAGTACATCAGATATGCTACAAATGCTCAGATCAATTGTGTCTGCACAGCAAGTCTGCTTGAGATCTATTGGTCTTACCCTTTTTTAGGATGTGCCAACTTGGTTCTGTCCATGTGTAATTGGATATAACTGAAAAAAAAGAGCTGAATTGGACTGTTTCATCCCAGACATTTCAGTCTTTATAAAAGCAAACCAAAAAAAGGAGAAGACATTAAAATTTGTCTTACATGTACAATGTCAGACATTTCTCAGGCCACCAGTGTAGTGGTGTCATGGATTTTACTGGTCTGAGTATTATGTCAAACCAGTAGACAAGGAACAGTTATTGTAATTGCTGTCATTATGTTCTGTAAAACCAGTGTAAGTGGGATGAGAGTCAGCCTGGCTGTACTAGCAGGAAAGAAAACAAATGTTTGTAATAAAGTTCAACTTGAACTGATGTGGCTTTCACTGCTGCTACAAAATGAATGCAACTTATATACCACAGGCAGAAGTGTGTAGCAAACAAAGGAAGGGTGTGAAGGGCAATCACTAGATGTGATTAGCTTTTTATAGTTTTTTTGACATCTGTGTAAATCCCCTCACTTGATTAGAGTTACCCAAGGCAACTAAGGATGGAAGGAGAAAACCTTTTTTATGATTTGAGAACCAGGAAATTAAAATTGTTAGAATAAAGAGCAAAACAGATTAATCCAAGAAAAGTCAAACTTCTTGTTTTTCCTAGGAGCTCAACATGACACCAGTTTTAGCTGTGTCTGCCTTATATACCCCCAGACTCATTAATTTCATGTCCTCTCAATTAATTTCTGATTTTGCCATGAGTGGATTTTAAAGAGATTGAGGACAAGGAAAGGTAGGAACATTAAAACAAAAAAAAATAATTAATATGCTATTGTCTTAAGCCAAATATTTGTTATTCTTGGTAAAATATTAGTCTATCACTTGTGAGAAGGTGATAAGCAATTTGTCCTGGTAAAATTATGGTAGTCAGTGGGACACTGAGTTACAGTAAAATGCTGCACTTTTTTTTTTTTTTTCTTTTTCCATTTGTGGGAACATATTGAGCTGGGTGCCTGATCTGCTGGGTTCTGCCCAAATTAATCAATAAACAAACAGAGTTGGTACTTGTTGACATGTGGCCCAACTTTGTGCCAGAAGGTTTTACGAATATTCTGAGCTCTTGACTTCCATTGAAATCAGTTATAGAATTAGGGTATTTCCAAAAGTTTTGCCAGTATGACAGAGGCATCACTTTCAGTTTTGACATGAGTACAGATCTATTAAGTTGAAAAAGCTGCAGAGCTATATGCCTGTGACAGTTTTGGACACAAAAGTACATTCTTGATGAACCTAGTCAGGAAATCTAGCAGCTCAGCCAAGGAAATAAAGACCCAGGACTGTCTTTGTGAATGTATGGGGAAAGAGTGATAATTAAGCCCAAGTACTCTAATTGGAGACCCCTGCAATGTTGAGCAGCTGCTGTCTAGGCATTTTCCAGTTGAAAAACCACTTGAATACTGGCCTATCACAACAAATACTTTCCTCTTGAGGAAGTCGGAGCGCAGCGAAGGTTAGAGCCAGCTTTGGAGCACAATCAAGTTCATGGATGTTTGGACCAGCTTTTTGGTTGAGTATCCCTATTTACAGTGAGTTTGGTGGCTGGGGTTTTGCCATACCTTTTGTCAGATTCAGCCAGTTGCATGTCTCCTAGCAAAACATCACAGCAAGAAGTGCAATGTCCAAGTTATCTTTACTCTGTTTTTGGATTATTTATTTTCCCAGTTCATATCAGTCAGCTTTTACAGCTCAGTATGGTGACCAAAACAATATGGTACAGGTACTTCACTCATATCTTTTGGTCTTCAAGATTTCTAGGTACAAGGCCTACGGACTATGTGAAGAGCTAGTACGTATATCTTGATGCTTGCTTTTTTTTTTTTTTTTCCTAAGAAAGCAGGAGTTTACATGATTTGCTGCTGTTCTTTTGCAATATCTTTCATAATCCTCTAGACTTCACAGTCTACACAGGCTAAAATTATATAGAGCTCAAGTGTAGCTTCTTACCACACTATCCCCATGCAAGCACTGCCCTGGAGCCCATCAGTGAGCAGAAAAAAAATCACTGCTTAACACAAATATAAGATTTCACTGCCAGTGCAATGACCATTGCAGTAGGTAAAGTCACCACAGCCTCAGGCAGATCCCTCTGGGATACATGCCCATATTCCTGCTGAAGATAATTAGCTGAAATGCTTTAGTGGTGATCCACAAAACATTTCCTTCTCACTGAGGTGGTAGCTCAGGGAACCTTGTTTTATCACAGATTGTTCTGCCATGATCTGCAAGGATGCTCGTTACAAAAAATTGAAAAGGTCACAAATATTCCACTTCCATCTCCAAGGAGACATGAAAAGCAAGTGCTATTATTTAAAGAACAAAGTGGGGTGAGTGGCAATGCACTCTTAAGAACATTATCAGCAGGGCTGAGGAAGGAAATTGGTGGACAGGTGAGTACTGGGATGGGTACTTGCCATCATTTTGCTTAATCTTTACTCTTCACGTCCCTTTTAGTCAACATGCAGCAGACATGGGCTGAGTCATTTCAGAAAGCTAATTATTCTGGAAGGCACCTCTCTAATCATTTGACAAAAAGCCTGTGATGCATGTTGAGGATAATTATCACTTGCTCTGTGTCCTTAAATGTCTCTCATGAATGTCAGACCCATCAGATGAAGAGGCGGGTTGAGAATCCACGGTTCAAAATGCACTGGGAAAGCAGCAGCCATTTCCACATCTGTTAGAATAGTGCATATTAATTTAATTTGTGCAAGGGTTTTTTTTAGGTTTCATAATTATGTAAATTGTGCTCCAAGTTACATATAGCCCTGAGATAGCAGCTAGTAGCAGTTGTAGCTGTTAGTGTTTTATGGTGTTGAACACCCAGCAAGTTGCAGGAGAGCATGGAAATGGTTCTGGGCATCACTGCAGCCCCAAATATCTGCTAATGGAAAGGCAAGTCACATACAGTGCTGCTGGGCCTGATACAAGAAGGGAGACAGCACTGAAAATGGGTCTCTCCATTAATGTCTTTCCATGAGACTTCTCTTGTGCTATTATTAGACTTGCTGTTTCTCTGTGACTCAGGGGGTATTGGATGCCATTACCAATAGGAACTAGGATGGACAGTTTTATTATCAAGGTCAACAGTGTCATTAAAATACTTCCAGACATCAATCCTCAACTCCTAATGGAAAGCAACACAAAATAAATTAGCTGACCACTTAACCAGATGGTAGAGAGGAAGGAGAAATACCAGACAGAATTACGGGTTTATTTTCCTCTGTTTGTTTGTTGTTTTTTTTAAAGGCAAATCTTTGGCATAAATCTGCTCTACAGACAGTGCACTGGGACTCTAAGTGTTAAAGGAATTGTTGAAGAATTTTCCTGATAAATTTGTCTCATTTTTTCACAGGACTAATGGGGACTGCATTCTTGAAGGACTTACCTAGTGTTTACCTCCAAAACTGATACCCTTGTATGTAGCCATAGCACAATCATTAATGGGACTCTGCTTTGTTCCATTACATGGAGCTGGAAACTAAGGCATGGGGCAATGGTTACTCATTATTGACTTGCCCTAATTCACTCAGGAAGTCTGTGGCTGAGCTGAGAATGCAGGCTTCCCAAGTGCCAGGCCTGTGTTTAAGAGCTGATGATGAAGGCAGAAGCTGCTTGCAATTAGCTAAACTCCCCTATCTTACAAAAATAGAATTGCTACTTTACCCTGGTGGTGATCACTCTATTTTCTATCTGTAAAACATTCTATGTGTCTGATTTCTACTAAAGAAAACCACAAAGAAAGAACCAATGTATGTCCCTGATAGCAGATGAGCATTAGAGGTTGTTATTGGTGGAGGTTTAACTCTACAGAGCTCAGATTTCTGTTTCCTTGTATGCTGCATTTTTCTTTTTTTTTAAGAAAAAAATATTTTTCATTTCTTATTAAAACAGCTTGACTCAGCAGTAGCTTCATATAAAAACCTTTCACTGTGAGAGACCTGAGGTCAGAACCTGGCTTCTGTGAGCCATTGGCATTCTCTTCAGGCTCTTCTCCTTGAATACCAGCCTAATAATCACTAGATTTCACAGAACTTGTGGGCTCAAGACCCCATTAAGCCATCAGTGAGTTCTGGTTAGGGCTGAGACACAATCACTGTGCAGGAAAGCAGGAGCTGGAACACCAAAGGTTGGGAAAAGCAGTAGGACAACATAGGAATTACACTCCCCTAGCTCAGCAGGACTGCCAGCTGTTGGCTGAAGAGCTCTCTGGGAAGGAATGCACATCCCTTACTCATGGCTTTATCTGGTCACAGGGCTTATTGACATTGTTATCCAGTTCTTAGTCATGAGCAATGAAATTCAGTTACCTTTTTAAAATTGTCTTTCTCTTTACAAAAAAGACAGACAGAAAATCCAGCAGCCAAAATCAGACAAGGGAAGAGAAATGAATGTAAATGAACAGGAGTATTTTAAGACTGCAGAGAGAACTGTAACTGGGTAAACATGGGCTAGAGGGTCAGCAGTAGCAGATGTTAGGAATGAATGGGATGGAAATGCAATGTTTCAGGAGGGACAGGCAGGTTGTCATGATAAGTCTTGGGAATTGTTCACTAAATTCTGTTTACAATGTAAACATTTTGTTCAAGGACTGCTAAAAAAGATTTAAGGGAACTGTTTGAAAATGTTCTCTGCTCTATAAAGTGCTACTGCTTTGCCTTTCTTGTCTGGATAGCAGAATAAATGAGAGCTACAAAAATACTGTTGCAACTAACACCGCACATCGTTTTTCAACTGTTGAAACAACAGATCTGTTTATTTCTCTTTATGATGGAAAGAAATGAAAGGGAGGAGGAGACACAACACTTTGGAGGGTCTTGAAGTGCTCTGACAAAGGGTGACATTTGGGATCTGCTTGCCTAGTTCTGTGGTTTAATTGTACGAAGATGCTTAAGTGCATCATGTGGTTGCAAAGCTCATTAGCAAAATTAATTCACTGTGCTCTATTCATTTTTTACAATCCTGACATAAAACCATGGAGCATTTTGCATCTGGAGCTATTTGAAAACAGTTGTTCTTGAAATTATTTTTTTTTGGGTTGATTTTAGTAGACTATAAATGGAATGTTTATGGAAACCACAGATTTTTTTCAATATGGGATCTCCCACATAACACTCTTCATGCTGAACAGACAATACCAAAAGAATGAGGACCAGAGGGGCAAAACAGAAGCCTTAAGTTTATTTCAAATAATTTCTTTGCTATGATAACTGATTTGCACCAAGACAGATCACCCAGTGCTTAGGAGGTAAGAAGTAGTGTGGGCATCCTGGATGCTCAAATCTGTGTGTTTTGTAATCATATGCAAGTTACACACGACTATGCTGTGATGAAGTGGAAGTTGCCTGAAAATCATGGATGGATCATCACCAGAACATCTGCCTGTGATTTGGTAAAACCACATGGCTACTCTATCTTATGGGACTCAAAACAAAGATTCACCTTATCAATATATGCAAGCAATGAGAAACTCCTCTGCAAAGAGTTAAAGACAAAATTTTGTTATTGGTGTGGTAGATATGAGAGTGGAGATTCATAAAACATCCTCTACTATGCTAGGAAGAAATCAAGTCACATCAATTCAGAAGGTTCTTTACCCCAGACATAGTGGCTCTTTCTACGTTTGCAATTTAAGACTTGGGTCCCCTTTCAGAGGTGACTTTTTTAATTAGAAGCTCAAATTCATCCAGTCAAGTCTGTAATAAAAGTAGACATTGAGAACTCATGGATAGTGCAACATAGACCTATTGCTTCAGGATGGTCTACCCTAAACTGTTAATTGATTAAGATCTCAGTCTGTGAAATTCAATAGGGTATTTGCTCCAAAGTCATTAATGTGCTTTTATGCAAGACACTCCTGCACTTAATTAGCTATTTGTGTGGGTATTTATTTATCTACAGTCATGAAGTCACAGGCAGATCCACAGATGACATAAATGAATCCAACTCACTATTTACTGGTGAAAGACTAAGCCCAGAAGTCATGCAGATAGAAAACTCCCAACTTGTGGGAGGTTCCCAGACCTTTGCTGTCATTTTCCTGCTTCATACAGTTTTGTGATCTAATTGCTTTTTCAGGCACTTGTGTTTTAGAGGTATTTCTTTTTTCCTTTCTTTTTTACAACCCAAATTGCTCCAGGAAGATTCAGTTGTCATGACTCCATGCTTTTAAGGCTGCTGCTGCTGCTACAGTCGCCTGACAATAAGAAGAACAGAGGACCAAAGGAGACAGGGGAAAAAAATCCCTAATTATAGCCCAGTCTGTCTTTCTAAGGTGGAAGGGAATGTAAATTATCATTCCTAGATACAAAATCAAATAGAATTACTTATCTCTTGAAATCCCTGATGATCTGGCCGCTGCACAGTTAAGAAACATGCTGCCTCAATATTCCTATGACATAGTACTGGAAGAGAAGAACTTCTCAGGCAGTACAATAAACCAGCAAAAATACATAGAATCAGAATTGTTTAGGTTGGAAAAGATCATCAAGTCCAACTATTAACCCAACACTGTTGTCACCACTAAACCGTGTCCCTAAGTGCCACATGTGTGAATCTTTTAAACACCTCCAGGAATACAGGAGATGGCTCACAATTTTCCTTCACTCTCTTTCCCAATTAGATTTCCATGTTTCACGGCTGCAGTTTTCCTCCACTCTTTCCCAAGTAGATTTACATATTTCTCTTTCAAATTAAGAAGTACACCTTTCCCCTGGATAATAAGTTTGTTCTTGGGAGAAATATGAGCAAATAACCCTTTGTGCAGCAGACAGCTGAGAAACAATGTCAGACTGCAGTAGGGAAAGCCTGCATTAGCATTACCAGTTCCTTGATTAGGTTATTTTCTGAAAAGATATGGAGCCTTCCACTTCTCTTGCTTTCTTTTACATATGCAAATCTCTCTGAATCTGATGGAGACTCCTTTGCTATGGGGAGGAGGGTCAGTATTGCTCAAGATTTGCTCACATGTTGGGATGAATGCATTGCTTACCCAAGTCTTTCACTGAATTATCAATTTATAAAGGTATTTGGGTAGCCGAAGGAACATCTAAGTACCTTTGGGGATATGTAAAACTACCACACACTCTTATTTCAAGTCAGTGGGGATTAGAAACAACTGAAGGGACACTGACACTTTCCAACCTGGAAGAGGCAATGGAGGAGTGATACAATATACTCACGAAGGTCTGGAGAAGATGAAGCATACATTTACCCAAAGGCTGGGCATGCAAGCTTTGGTGGCACCCAAGGCAAAGGCTGACATTAGGGGAGCTTGGTGTGAAAGAGAAAAACCCACGGCCATGTATGACAGAGCTCTGAGAGAAAGCACTCTCCAGGGGAGCTGTGATTTAGACATTATTGAAAGCATTAGCAAGTGGTTGGAAAAATCAGAAGACAGCACACACTGCAACGGGTTTCGTGACATTTCTATTGCAGGGCTGAGAACAAGGCACCAAAGGATTCAGTGTATCATAAACTGTAAACATAAAATACAGCAGGGGAGCTGCAGCCTCAAAACACAAACCAGCCCTCCCTCTGAGTATTCAGTCACACTTTCAAACCCACAGAAAGTAAAACTCCTCTTCAGCCACAGCTTACAAATTCAAGGAGAGACCAGGGAGTGCACACCCAGGTTGTTCTCAACCTCTCTGGTGGAAGTAGATTAGCATGAGTTTCCAGGCTGACATTTCCAGATGGACTCCCTACATTCCTCCTCTGTCAAACACCCCCTACAGAATGCATAATAACCCAGTGGCTGCACAGCCCACTCTGAGACCCACGCTTGGGGGTATCTCCCCACTACTGCTCTGCACCCCCCAACACACCTGCTTTGCTCGTTAAATGCAATGGGAGTGATTTGCATGAATCGAGCCCAGTGTATTAATCTTCCAGATCTTCCTGTGCTTAGAACTGCAGCTCCTTTTATGGGAGAAGGTCCAGGGATTTAGGAGGAAACAAGCTTTCTTCTGTGACCCTTTACAGGATATACTTTGAAGGCAATGAAGAAAAGATAAGAGCACCTGAGTAAATGGCAATTGTGAGCTCCCTGCCCAACACAGATTGCAAAGAGTTGTTCTTCTTGCTGCTCCTGAGGCACCACCCCTCGCCTATGAAAAAAAGATTTGCTGCCCTTACTCATACTGGGAAGATGCTCTGAACAGTGTGATTGTTTCTGAGTGGTCTGTGAGAGACATGTAGCAACATCTCTAAGTTAGATAAATATGCACCTGCTACAAGCCTGCACCTCTATCAACTGTGAGCTTTTAAGAATGGAATGATTAAACAACACATGCGAATATGGACACTTCTGCAGGGTCACACACACGAATATGTCTGCACTTGTGCAAAACAAAATTACTGGAGGAAGCAACAGTGATAAAAACCTAGCTCTGGCACACCAGTGTTCCTCTCTGACTTCTCACCTCCTCCTTTACTGCATAATACACTTTCCCAATAGAATTAACTGATCCCAGGCGCCACCTCAGTAGTTTAAACATAACATGACTTTGATATATTCTGCAAAGAGGCTGTTCTCCTTCAGACTGTCTCACAGAGGAAGATCTAATAGAACTTAGCACCCTACTTTTTTTCCTTCTATTAGTCTCAGCCCTTTTATTTCAAGTTAGAACCTCAAAGAAAACTCAAGAATGAAATTAATTAGCTTCTGGTAATGGGGAAATATCACCTTATCTGTGTAACAGAATTCTGTCCATACAAATGAGATGCTGCGCCAAAACTTCTTGGCCACAGCTTAGACAGTTGCAACAGAGCTTAAGGGGCAAGAATGACCACTGGTGCTCTGCCCAGCAGAGGTACAAAGACACTGAATATATTCCTTGGGACAGCCTTGACATGTAGTCATCCATTCAGCTCAAGGCACCAGGAAATCATACAGAATCCACTATTTCCTTTGCAAAGGATCAGAATGAAGAAAACGGTCTGAAAAATTGATGCTGTGCAACAACAAGTGTTTCCATGGAGACTATCCATTACTTGCAAAGGAAGAGAGAAATGCTGTTTCTTTCCTGCTACTAAATAAAAAGTGTAAAGAGCTTGTGAGGGTTGACACTTCTCGCGTTATCTCAGACATGGTGCAGCCATGGTAACACACAGCTGGTGTTTCTGAAGGAAACAATGACATTGAACACCATGTGTCACCCCTTGAAAGCAAATAGGAAAAGCACTGGTGTCAATGCAAAGCAGATGTGCTAGCTAGAGGAGTTTGGGAACCTAACAGGGAGAAGACTGGTTTCTGGATATAATTCACTTGCATCACAGAACAAACACAGGACAAGCCAAATCTCACTAACCTCAGCTCATTTTGAACATCCCATGATCTTCCTTTACTAGGAGAAAATCTCTACAGTTTGATGGATCTGTGACAGTGTGTGGATAGAAAGCTCCTAAGGGGCTTGAAGCTCTATTTCACAGCACCCAAAGCAAAGTGGTTGAGCAACCAAGCATGGCTGCTACAATCCCAAGACACTTGAAGATCTTTCTTCACACATTGTGGTCACCTTGCATCGGGCCCATATTACGTGACTTCTTACTCCCTCTGGCCTTTTGGTTGAGACAACACTGTACATACTTGTGTGTGCACCGTGCCTATGGCTGGGGGCATATGAACACATACAACCATTAAAAAAGGAAAGGACAGAATGAAAGAGAAGATCAAAACCACCCAGACAACAGGGCTGTTTACCCTAAGACCTCCTTTTTTGAAAGGCTAGAGTCAGTCCCACCCCAGTTCATTACAATACAATATGCAGCAGCTCATAAATCTCCAGGAAACTCCAGATGCTGTTGAATGAGAGAGCAAGGAGGGATCTGCCAGGCAGAGGGCTCTGAGCTTCTTATGACAGAGACTAGAAAAGGGCAGAGGACAAGTTTGAAGTGCAAAGGATTACTAAAGCTCATTGGTAAAGGACATTTGCATGCACATGTAGCCGAAAGGGCAGAGAGAGCATGCCAACTCTGTCTCATGAAGAGCAAAAGAGCTTGAAAGTCCCTAGGAGTTCACACATTTGTATACCTCACTACCACCTTTCAGTACAAATAGGAGTTTGCCTTTCAAAGACAAGTTTGAGCTTGCCTGGTTCCATACAATTTAATGCATAAGACACAGGCAATAATGCTGGGTATCAAACACTAAGTTTTAAAGAACCACAGTCTTAAAAATAAACCACCCTCCATTCAAATATACCAGAAAAGCACTTTCAGAGGGATTTCTGATCCCTACTTTCTTGCTACTGAGCTTCCTGTGAATAATGTATCTGCAGTCCTTAAGATCATCATATTATTTCATTTTATTTTATCTCAGGAATAGAAATAAGACCATCTGCTCAGCCAATTCCTTACTTATTCCATGTTGTTAGAACATTTCATCTTAAAGACAATTGTAGTTTCTCTATATGTGATCATACATTTATATTCATTAACATTGTGCTATATTCCAAAAGCTAGAAACAATGATTTAAATCATTCTAATTAAGACAAATTACTGAAATGCTTTGAAGAACAGTGGGAAATGCAATTTGCTGCATAATACAACAACAACAACAAAGTTGAATTCTGTAACACTTAGATGTTTTGTGTTTTTTCCTGGTTTCCAAAAATCTTCCCCCCCTACCATGGAAGCAATTTAAATTAATTCCCCAGCACAATCTCAAAACAAGAACATCCTCACTAGAAGCTGGACACTAAGGAAAAGTTTATGGACCAAAGTAATTCCCACATATAATACATGAGTGCATCATGATGAATACAGTCAAGTTTTGAGAAATGTATGTTCCTTATTTTTTTTCTGATCTCTGTGCTTCACCAGCATTGTAAGCAGACTACAAAGAGGCAGGACCCAGCCCACTGAGATTAAGACAACCACCCACTGTCAGATTTGTTTCAGCTGGCTTCTTCATGACCTCTCTGTGAGAGAATTTGTTGATTGGAAAAAGGCAAGAATACAGGAATGGTGCAATGCCAGACACAGCAATGCTGTATGAGTCTGTTTCCTCTGCTTTCAGGGGTGTATAGAAAAAACAGAGATAACACTGAATTTGTATGTGCAGATGTCCATATTGAAGAAAGTTGCAATACCAGGACCTTAGAACCACTTATGAAGATGGGACCCACATCATTTCCATCTCTTCATGTTAAGAAAAAGGAAACAATCTCCCACCCCCAGCCTGCCTGATCAGTCCAATGCTCAAAAAAAATTGAGGGGAAAGAAGCAGCATGAAGGAGAGGAATAAACGTTTCTAAGCTTTACAGAGGCAACTATGAACAGTATAACTTAAAGAAAATAAAGAGACTGCAAAGAATAATTATGGGACTTTCTGTACTATGCCCAGCATGTAAAAGAGATTATTTTTTCCCATAGAAAAGGACTATGTAATTAGACCTATATGTCACCTTGTTCTCTGCCACACAATCACACATGAAGTTACTGCTCTGGAAGTGAACTCTTCCTAGGAACTATTTTCTCAAATAAAAGAAGAAACATCTATAAATTATCATCAGAAAGAAGATAATGGATGCTGACTGCTCCCTAAAAGCCTTTTTTTTTTTTTTTTTAGTTTTCTGAACAGAAGCTAAACAGTGTCTACTGATATTCATTAAGCAGTCAGCATCCTCCTCTGAAGAGCTGACGTCAGTCTGCAGCCTAGGACCTGCAATTATCATCCTTTACCATTGAAGAGGATGGCTGCTTAGTTACAGCATGATGTGAAAGCTGAAAGGATGTTGCTGACACCAGCTGCCCTCCCTCCAAAAGTTTAAAGTGGGAGGTGAAAAATGAGAACTAGTCAAATTTAATAATATTTTTACCTTGGGAACACTTTCACTGGGTCGTGTATTTCTCCATCACTGTGTATGTCTCTGCATTGCTTGCATGAAAAATAATAATAAAGTAAATGTAAAGTCAGTTCAGATGAACATCTCAACTTCCAGATCTGTATCTAAACTCTAGACATCAGGAGTATTTCAAATCTGTGTTCATCACAGACAATGAAAAAGCAAAGCTTCTCCACTGGCTTTGTAAATTATCAGAACAATCCCCAGCAAACTTCTTTGCAATCATGAATGGTGTTGGAATGGGAATGGAATTCCCAGGACTTGTCTGGTGGTGAAATAGTAAAGAGGACAAGGTGTGTTGGTAGGAAAGCTAAGGTAGCTTATTCTGGGAAAAGAAGAATTCCCAGTATCATACCCCCAAAACACTGTAGAAAGCAGTACCCTTTCTGTTCTATTAGCCATGCTGTACCTCAGCTGAACCTGCAAACCTGGCTAGATCCATGTCTTTTTCAGATTGCAGGACTAGCCTACAATAGGCAAGGTGCAAAGGGAAGTTTGGCTGTGCTCTGCAGGGTGCAGAAAAAAACATTCCTTAAACTGCCCCCACACCCAACCCTAAAACCTCTGCTTCACTTAGTGCTGATGCCTATTGGCTTTTCCCCTCAGTTGTACAGAAAACTCCAAAGGTCCTTAAAACATGATCTGTCAGGGCAGACACATGAATACGGGTCATACAGTGGGATGAGAAATTGCAAGAGCTCCTCAATACTGTTAACAGACAAGTGGGTACGTGTGGTGACACCGACTCAGAGCACAGAGGGACAGGAAATGCTGGAGGATGGACAAAGTGAGGACTGTGAAGGTAACTTTGTAAATATAATTTTCCCAAGGTTTCTGCCATTACGCAACAAGAGCCAGGAGCACTTTTGGCACAGGATAAAAACTTCACCCTCCATTTGTATGTGGATGGTATTCAGCCTGGCCTGTTAAATGAGCACATTGTGCCAAAACAGGCTGTAGGATGTAGTGGTGAAAGATGACAAAATATATTGTTTTATAATGCTGAGAGGGTGGAGGTTCGTGCTTTTCATGAGCACTAAATCAGAGGCTCATGATGACTTTTACTTTACACCTTACATGATATCATCTATTCTTCATTTGTGACACTTTCCACTAACGACTCACATTTGCTTGATGAATATCTAAACTCTATCAGACATTCCTACTCTTGTTCTTTCAAGCCATCTTACTCTAACATTTGGTTGCTATTAACTTCAATACATAATAGCCTAATATTTGTATTCATTGCACTAAGCCATTCATCACATGTTCTTTTTTTTTTTTTGCTTTGTTTATGAGACAAGTACAATTATCCAACTGCTGCAAGGACTTAATTACCTACCTATTCTACATTTTTCACTATTAGGTAGGCAAGTATTTAAACCCAAGTATTGTTTATTGCAGAGGGGTGGTCTCTTTTTCTCTGGATGCTTTTTCAGCAAACGCCACAAACAGCAATAAGTATCAGAAAATGCTGGAACCTTGTGCGGTAGAAAAGAACAAAACTAGTGATTGATACACATAGAAACACAGACTCAACTTTTAAGTTGTTTATGTGCCTAATGCATACAAGGTTTTCTTGCTGGGATGATCAAAGATACCTGAGCAACGATGGTGCCAAAGGATGTCTTATGCCTGAGAAATCCCTCTGGATATCTTATGGATGGCACACAGTTTGATTATGTTGTGTCAGACAGATACCCAGTGTTTTATACTCAGTAGAGATGATGTGAATCACTTAATTCTCTATTGAAATTCAGTATCTGCTGGATGGCAGGCAGGATATAGATTTTCTTTCAGGGGGTTTTGTGAAAAGAAATAAAGAACTCCATAAATGCCTTAAATTACAGGTGGAATGTAACAATGCAGAATGCAGGCTGACTAGGACAACTTCATTGCTGGAAACTGTACTAGAGGAGACTTAATGGCTTTGTTTTGACAAGGCCTTAGCTTCTTGAACAAACCTGGGGAGAAAAGCTTCCACTAAAAGGAGACACTTTTTCCAGTACTGTGGGAACCAGGGCTGTTTTTATCCAAATCAGTCTGAGAACTGAAATTAGTGAGGCTTAGGGATGAGTCATCTTCTATCTTCTTCTTGAGCTTCAGAAGGTCACTTAATTATCCACAGTGACAGAAAGGTCTTGAGGATGGGATTACTGCACACTAAGCACTGGTTGCTCAGAGGGCAGTCATATGGGAGGTTCACAACATGCCTAAAAGCTCTCCTACTTGCCTGAGCCTATCAGAGGTTGCTTCTTAGGAGACCATACTGCTGAAAATGATCAGAGAAACAGCAATTTCTTTTTCTTGGCAGGTTATTTTTAGCCTGGATCATTTCAATGACCTGCTTCACAGCACATCTCTCTGTAAGGTTGTGCTGCCAAAAGCAAGGTGAGGGTGAGCTGCAGCACAGGAGTGGGAACAGGCAAGTGTTCTGCTGAGCTACATCCTCATTTTCTGCAATAGGGATGTGTCCTTCCTTTAGACATGGGTCACTTCCAGTTCTGCTTAAAGAGACTTGGCACAGTGAAAAGCAGTGGGAAGATGACAACCAGGTGGCTTTAATTCAGGTGTTCAGGCTGAATCAGAGATGGGCACATGACTAAGCTTCCTGGGATGATTTATACTGTCTCAAAGGATATTCTGTGGAGATAGGATATATAATAGACTAGGAGGAGTACAGTGTTTTTGTAAAGAGATCTTTTGTGTCACAATTTGTATTGTGCTTGAACACTGCTAAGGCATCTGAAAATAATTCAGGGAGTTAGGGAACTGCTGTGTCTGTCAGTTCCTGAAGACTTGAGTCATGTAACAGATCCCATCTCTAACTCATATCAACAGCCTAAACAGATGAATTAGGCCCAGCTGATACTGAGCAGTTCCTGACAAGGCATCCCACTTGATGATAATGTGCTCATGAAAGCAGAGACATTTGTGCAGTTGCTTACTCCTGTATTTCTTGCACAGATCCCAGTGTGACACAGGCTGCATTACACACAACTAGCCTACAAAGGGACCAGAGAGCAGCTCACAATGATGTGAGGTGTCATCTGACTACAGAAACAGCAGTCAGGCAGAAGACCATCCCTGAAGAGCTCTGCTGTCTTCCTCAATTTACCCCAACTATTGACCAGGCCACAGACATCCATGAGCTTTATGTCTCACTATAGTCTTGCAAGTGAGCCAAATGGCTTCTTTTCTGTAACAGACACATCTCTTTCATCCTAGGAGGTTGTTGTGATGTACTACAAAGGATGAGCTCTGGAAATGCTTTCATTCAATTTCCTGGTGCCTGGCAAACACTTTAAATTGTTTCCAATGTGTTTGGGAAGTGCAAGCACAAACCACTGACTGCAAACCCATAAAACAAGAGCCTTGAAATCTTTTTATGACAAAACTCTTCAGAAGAAATAATCAAAGTTTTTTGTATGTCCCAACATTACCAGTACAATACCTACATCCCACCCACACATACTGGTATAGTAGCTTGGGGAGTCAGGCAGACCAAGCAAGGAGTTCTGAAGAAGGGAACTGGTGACAGCTTGTTCATCTTGCCAGTGGTATTCTGATGTCAGAATAAGACTGAATGAAAATGGCCAAGCCACATGAGCTGTGAGGGCCAGAGGGTGTCCCTAAGTTTCATTCCTTATCCAAGGAAGGTCTACAGTCCTTCCACACCTCTTTGAGTCAAAACACCTTCCAAGTACTGTCTTAAACCTCTAGGATTTCAGATTTTAGAGCTTCTTTCCCTTGTCACCAGAGCACACAAAAATACTTGAAACTGTTATAAATCTTTTAATTATTATTTCTCCCTATTTATCCTTTAATTTACAGCTTTCTTCATTTACATTATTATTTTAATAACTTATCTAATCCTTCCAGCTTGAGAATATTTTGCAGATTTAAAACCTTTTCTTATTTGATCAGCATCTTCCTGTTCTATATTTGTACTTGCAACAGACACCTGTACACACACCCACACTGACAGACTCAATCTTTGTTTTCTGGATTCATTTGAACTTTCATTTGTCTGTTGCCCTTCTTTGGTCTCTTTCCATTTATCTTCTTTATTGCTGGAGACTAAACTGTGTTGCTCATTTAGTTGTGACTCCTATCTCTTTGGTATCTCAAACTCTATCTCTCAAAGACTTGTTTATCTCTACACATTTCACTTCATTCCTTCTTTCCCCTCTGTCATGCAAGTACAATAGCTTCTCCAGTTCATTATTTTCTTCCCATTTCTGCATTATGTCATGTTTCTGAGGACACACCACACAGATGTCCCTTCTTGCTTGAGTAAGCACAAAACATCCTATCCTACCATCATACTAGAAATTTCATAAAAGCAATAATTTTGTTGGTATTTACACTTATTTATTTGTGCTTTAATATGATGTTCAGCACTAGGATGTAGGAAGGCAGGATATCAATCCGTGATACTTACACTACCATTGCATTCATTTTCAGTAGTCCTTGCAGGATATAAGAGCTGTTGATATTAAAATGTCCCATTCACTTGTTCTTTCCATTCAGCTGCATAGCAACCACAGACTACCTTTTGCAGACTTACTGAACTATTTTTAGTTCAATTACTTGTTCTCCTGACTCAGACTGCAGGCTAAGTCTGAGCTACCTTTCATGCAGTATGTGCAAATGAACCTCATTGCTTGCACTCATCCTGACCCAAACAGCATGCAGATTTTACAAGTTAATCACTTTAGAGTTTAAGTTTGCATATATGTGCCTCGTGTCTGACATATTTTCAGGTTGAGTTCCCATCTTGCTTTCATATCCCAAAGTTTTATCATATCCCTGTCATCTAAATTCAGTGACAGAAACAATCTGCAAGTTGATTTACCAACATGAAGAATGGCTTCTAGCAGAGAAAACACAGGCCTCTAATGAGATTTTTTTTCCCAATAAAGTGAGAGGGAAGGACAGCAGGAGGTTTGTTCATCAACTTCTGCAGCTAAAGTTAGATAAACCTTTTCTTAAACCCCAGAGCTCCAAACATAGTTAAGCGGAGGTCTGGGAGTGAAGCTGCAGTAGCTTCTGAACACTGTCAAGAACAAGAACTGTTCCTTGTCATTGGATGGTTGTACTGAGACGTGACTTGTATCTGTGTATATGCATTGTTTAATTTCAAATTAATAACCATCTTCTCATTTCACTGAATATAAGGACATTTCATCTGACATCTCAGAATATCTGGCTTTCAAACTTGACATCACAGAATGAGACTTCTCTACAGGTTTATTTGTGGAATAAGTAGTTGCTCACTAACGTCAATCACTGCCCGTATTGCTAATTTCAAGCTTCAACAGGATGAGGTGGGAGCATAGATCAGTGGTAAAACTAAGGTTTAAAAATATTTGCATGTAATTTTGACTTGAAGAATCTGCATAGTTATTCCAGAATGCAAAGACATGAAGGAAACCCAAAACTGATTTGCAAACACTGATGTGCCAATATTACTACTTAGCTCACATGAGTGTCTTGCATTAAAGATCAGTACCCATACTGAAGCATTCATATACTCTCAGAAAAACCCTAGACTGCTCAGGTCTTCCTTAGAAATCAAGAGTTCACCCCAAGCAATAACAGTTTGTACCTGATCAGCATCTAGAAACCTGAAAACATCCACTCTGGATGTTTTCACTTTTTTTTTTTTTTTTTTTTTTTAGTGAGAAATGGGAAATATCTATAAAAGTACTAAATATTTCAACCTCCATTTTGCTTTCAACTATTAGATTTCTCATGTCTTCAGTAAGATACACATTTCCTGGTTAGATTTTTTTTCCCCCTAGTTATCCTCTTATTACTAAAACCCTTAATCTCTTTTCCTTGCTTAATGGAACAAATTGTGGTTATGCCTCTTTAATGCTGTCCCTTCCTGTTTGTACTATTCTTCTATAATCCTTTAGCCAAATTCCCATTTCTTCTTCTGAGTATGACAACTGATGAAACTCGAATCTAGTTAATGTAGGTCACATCCAATCTGCTCCTCTGAGGGGGCACTAAACCACAGAATGGGTTTGGAACCAGGCTGTGTTCCAGAGCTGCCCTTACCAACTGCTGGTTTTAGCCACTAAATTCAATCTCACTGATGTAAGAACTTTGTATCTTGTGTTTCTACTGAGGAGCTCATTGAGCCACAAACAGGTTTAACTCAACTGGGATAAAATCTTTTTTGTCCACCTGTTTTCAGAATGGAAGAAGAGGTGATCTGAGCAGAGAGGAAATTTTGTCTGAAACCTGGCATTAATAAAAGCCTATTTGGAAACAACAGGGAGAGGTAGGATGGAAACAGAAAGGACTGTATTAGGTATGGGTGGAAGCAGCAGGGACTGAGACAGTCTGTTCTTGCTTCTGCCATTGTCCTGCTGGAAAGTCCTTGGGCTCCCTCCATCTCTGAAGGAGGAATAGCCATTCAAACATTACCAAAATACATATAATTAAAAGGAAGCTTTCCCTACTCTCCCTGCCACAGCACAGATCTTCTCTCCTAGCTTTCAGAAATGTAAAAATGAGTGTGGCTCATCTCACTGAGTATCCAAACCAAGTACATTCAGAAGGTCATTCCCTCCATTTGGCTCCATTAACCACTGAGGAAAGCTAGAGCACATGGGTGCCAAATTATTTAGACAGCTAAAATTAGCTGGGAGAAAACTCAGTCACTGCAGTGACTGCAGTGGAAGAAGGAACAGATCTAAGTTGGAGGAAGAGCCAAAGCAGTGCTGGATGCAGTCCTGTGCAAAATATTAAGTGCAGTCATTTTTACTCTATATCTGGATTTACTCACACATGCTGGTCTTTATATGCACATAATATAGTATACTAAGAGCTATTTTTTGAGCAGCTGCTGTTTACAACAGCACCAAGGTACAAGGAGTTTTTCTTTGCTTGGAATTACATTTTGTAGTGGGGCATCTGATTTTCTTATGATTATTTTTTATTATCTAATTTATGATCTAATTTTTAATTAACACTCCGTTACATATGGAAATATCAGTGCTTAGATTTTAAGAGTAATTTAAAAAAAAATAAATTCTTCCTTAGTCTTCCCACTTCTTTCAAAATTATCTTCATTTGGGGGAGGAATTGAGAAAGATGAGTCCTCTTGATGAAAAGAATCCACTTTTCATCTCTAAATGTCTAACTGTTCTTTGCTTAACAAAACTGTTAATGACCAATAGAGACTTCTTAATTACAATAAAGACAGTCCAGAAACATTTGATTTTAAATGTTGTTAATGTTACAATGTATCTAAAACAACCAAACAATCAAAAAAACCCCAACCAAAACCAACAAAGTTCTGTTCTTAAAAAAAAAATCTATTATTTTATGTTTTCCAAGGACAAATTATGTCACTTCCCTCGATTTATTTTTTTCCTTTAGCAGGAAGATTCAGAGCATTTTGCAGCTGACAAGCATTACACTGGTCTGTAAAACACACCAGCTGATCAGAGGAGCTTTGCAGAAGACAACTTCAGAGTTGACACACAGATAAGCTTCAGGTAGTCTCATTTTTAGCTATATGAAACCATATGATTCATCTGAGCTAGTGGGACAGTTTCCCCAGGTTGGTTATGAGGAGGGACAGGCACTTCCAGGGGTTAATTACCCTGGGCAGATTTCAGCCCAGAAAAGTTCACTTTCCCCAGGTACTTCTGGTGACCACAGAAAGCAGCTGCATGGCAAGTACAGAATAAATTGTTCTTTACAATGAAAGACTTTGTGAAGTTAAGCAAACAAAGCCCACTATAATGGCATTTGTAAAAACTACATTAATCTAAAAATGGAGACACATCAAAGATTTTTCTTAAATGTTTTTTTTTTTTTTACTCCTAAGAAAAATCAGCTTAGGGATTTCTACTGTCCCCAGTTGTGTCTGAGAATCCTTATACTCACAGCTGTCCTCACAAATCTAGCCCTTAAGCTTTCCAAGTGCTCTTAATTTTATCCCAGAAATAAGAGAAAAAGGAATATTTACTGGGTTAAACCTTTAATACCTAGATAAAGGACTCTTTCCCCCTTTCTTAACCCTTAATACTTTCTTCCCATTATACTCTCATTCTGCTCATCAGTCCAGGTGGCTGGCATTTGATTACTTTTTTTTTTTGAATTTATTTTTTTTTTTTGTGGTTTGAGCCACTTTTGGCCTTTTAACTTTGCAAGCACTTTTATTTTCCAGGAGTTGTAGCATTCGTTTTTAACATTGTGTTCTGCAGATGTCAGAAGCAGTGTAAATTATGTCCTGCCCAATTACTGTTCCTTTCATTTCAGATGGCAAAAGGTCTCAGCCATCAGTGCACTCAGTGCTGCTCAGAGAAATGCCCTGCACTGGAGAAGAGAGCCCAGGAAGTATCGCAGCGCTGCCTCCCCGTGTGTCAACACATTAGTAGAGCACCCTTCAGTGCTCTATCTCAGTGGCACAGTCATCATTTCCCCGTTTCAGAGAAAACAGGAGAGAGCTCAGAATAAATTACCAACACTGAAGTGAAAAATGTTTCTGAGTTAGCTAATAGGTCAAAGTCCACACGCGTTTCCTATCTCTGTGTTGTGCATCTGTTTGCATTCAGATGGTTATTTTTATTAACACTTTGCCCATTACTCTTGAAGGCAATCTTTTTGACCAAACCAGCCTCAAGACTATGTATTTCATGTGCCTGCATGTTGCAGAGAAGGAGAGGGCTCAAAAAAAAGGCAGTGAAATCATTATGTTCAAAATGCTGCTGCTCCAGCTGCTCAAGCACAAGAACTTTCCAAAGCAATTTCTGGCTGGCCCAGCTCCCCAGGCAGGGCAGTGCACCAGGGAGAAACAAAGAGCACAAATATTCCCCCTTTGTGGATCTCTGAAGGTTTTAGATAGACAAATCCCTTAGAAATACAAAGCAAGGGATTCTTTCGTGTGCTTCAGTTTCACTGTTAGACAAGAGTATTCCTACAGAAGCCAAGCCTTAAAGGTGTTTCTTTGACATGATAGAAATCCCTCAACCAGCTTTTGACAAGAACAAAAAACAAATTTGAGGGAAACAGGATGGTACTGTGACTAGCAAGGTTAAATCTTAGCTACGTGATGGAGTATGGTATCTATACATGATAGATCAAAACCACAGGTGCAGGAACCCAGCGGGTGATGCAGAGACAGCCACAGCTGGACATGAAGCATCTGGTGATCTCTGGAGTTGAGCCACAATCCAGCCCAGATTTATGTTAGAAAACTGAAGAGCAAAACTACATTTAAAGGTGGGGTTAGACCTATCTTTAGGTGCACTCACACTTTTGAGACAGGAACTCCTACTATGCATTTGCATAGAAATGAGAACAGCAATATAACTTAGGGGCAGAGAAATGCCATGGAAATCAAGTGTAAAATCTGTCATGGGTCTGTGACAGCAAAGCAGGCACTGGGCTCCTCAAAGACAGCCTGACTCCAAAGGAGAAGCTGCTTATCTGGGGCCTACTATCCCCTGCACACTCCTCTTCCCCTCCAATCTATATTTTTTCCTCCCACAACCGTACTGCTTTTCTCTCATTTTATTTTTAAATAGCTGCTGCCTCTGCTTGGTGCTGTCAAAGTTTAATGGCTATTTAAGGAGCTCCATGAAAATAATAACCAAAAAAAGTGTGCTAATGTGCTAAACTATTTCTCCAAACACCTATGAACTGTTACATTTTACAGGTCTAACAAGTCAGTCTCAAAATAAGATTAGGCATTTATGTCTTGGATTAGCACCTTCACCAAGCCACTAACAAGAATAAAGATGCTGCTCTTAACCTTTATGCTTTGGTCCAGAGACCAGTGGACACCTGTGGTAAGAAGAAAAAAAGAGTAAGGATAGGCAAGAGCAAATCATTATTCCTGTAATACAGCAGAGACCAAATAACATATTCTGTGGTGTTTTTCCCTCCAGAAGCTTCTGCTGTGAACTAAGCTCTTATATGGGGCAAAACTGAACAGCTCTCAGATTCATTTTACCTTGACAATTAGTATGCGTGGCCACGTGCTCCTGTTAAATTGTCCCAGGCACTTCAGGCATTTTAGTGACTTCAGTAATTTGAAAGTGATTAAATACAGAAATTACTCATTAGGAAATCTTCTGGCAGTAAGGGGAAATAGTGCCCTCCATAACCAGCTCTGCTTGACTAAGTTATCTGGCTCAATTGCTTCCACCCTTCCATTCTTGTGGTGAATTGACTTAAATCCTGTTGGTGGCCAGTCTGAAGTGGTGTTCCCCAGGGACAGTACCAGGGCCAGTTCTGTTTAATATCTGTATCGATGTGGATGAGGGAATTAAGTACACTCTAAGTTTGCAGACAACACTACATTGGGTGGGAGTGTTGACCTGCTGGAGAGTAAGAGGCTCTACAGAAGGATCTGGACAGGCTGGATCAATGGGCCAGGTCCAATAGTATGAGGTTCAACAAGGCTGAGTGCCAGGTCCTGCACTTGTGTCACAACCACATCCTGCAATGCTACAGGCTTGGGAAAGAGTGACTGAAAAGCTGCCAGGTGGCAAAGGACTCGGGGTTGTTGTCAACAGCTAGCTGATTGAGTCAGCATGTGGCCAAGGTTAACAACATCCTGGCTCATATCTGAAACAGTGTGGCCAGCAGGACTGGGGAAGAGATTGTTTCCCTGTATTTGGCACCAGTGAGTTCACACCTTAAATACTGTGTTCAGTCTTGGGCTTTTCATTCCAACAAGGGCCTTGCGGTGCTGGAGCACATCCAAAGAAGGGCAACAAAGCTGGTGAAAGGTCTAGAGAACAAGTCCTGTTCAGAGTGTTTGAGGGGACTGGGGTTGTTTAGTCTGAAGAAAGTGAGACTCAAGAGAAACCTTATCATACTCTATAACTACCTGAAAGTAGGTTGTAGGAAGGCATCAGCCTTTTAACACATGACAGGACAAGAAGAAATGGCCTCATGTCCATGAGAGAAAAAAATTGAGAGAATAGTACAGTCTTCAAATATTGAAGAGAGCTGCAACGACAAAGGGATAGTCTATTTATGTTAGCTAAGGCAAGAATTGGCTTAAATTACTTCAGGATGTTTTAGGCTGGGCATTAGGAAAAGCTTTCAATAGGTAGTACAGCTACAGAGAAGACTTCCTGCAGAGTTTGTGAAGGATTCATTGCTGAATGACCTTCAGCAACAGGCAAACAGAAATTTGCCAGGAATGACAGAGATATAACTGATCCTACTTTGAGACAGGAGGATAAATTATGTAATTTCAGTCTTTTGAGCCCTAACTGTGCAATTACCAGATTCAACAATGCAAATTTTAGGTGAATATATGTTTCCATTATCTGTCTTGGTTTTTCTTCCCCCCTCTGAAGCTTTTGCATCTTTACAGACCTCTTAATCTTTTTTCCCTGACCTTTCTTTTTCCTTTTTAAATTTTTTGACCAAATTAGCTGGTTGATTGCTGTCCTCCTCCTAGAAAAATAAAACTGGCTTCTTTAACATGATTCAGGTCTAAATTGCAGTTCAGGACCCTACAATTAGTCACAGTAATTCTTCCACTCCCTGCAACCAAAGTAGATCAGTATTCAACCTCCCAATGGCCCTCTGCCTTGCAGTCTAGGGCAAGGGCTTCATCTCTTTGTGTTTGCCTCCCACACCATCACCCACACAGAGCTGCTTTTAACATCGTGAGGCAGGAGAAGCAACGATCAGCTGAAACCCTGGCAAATGTGCCCTTGTTTCTGCATCACAGTAACCCTTCCCCTTCCTTCCTACACTCCACTATGATAAACTGACCTTGTTCTGGTGCCTGTCAATTGCATGATAGGATTTAGATAATTCTATATATCTGAATAGCAGAAATTGAGCTTGAAGCCCAGACAACTTTGCACAAAAATGAGCAAAAGCAAATTTCTCTGCTGTACCCTGGAAACAATCTCAGCATGCTTCATAGTGCAAAGATGGTACACATTTAATCATCGTTTATTACATTTTCACTAGAAATAACACTATGGCTATCAAAAGATGCTGTTAAAATGTGTATATTTATTTATTTATAATATATTTTCCTCCTTAAGTGTTTATCTCTATTATTATTTGACCCAGAAGTAAGATTAATCTTCTTTATCTCTTTCCAGACTCAAAGTAGAAGGCACATTATATTTTTACCAGACAGGAACATCCTCCTACTAATGACCACACATTTTCCTCAATCATCTTGGGCAGTAACGCTGCCTGGGCTGCCCACAGGATACCTTAGTCATCCTTAAACTGCCCTTACTTTTAGTTTACTGTCCACACTGCTTCTGACTTCAGTTCTTAACCATTGCTCTTTCTGGAGTAGTTCACAGTATCAGAGAGTATCAGGGATTGAAAGGGACCTTGGAGAGCATCGAGTTCAACCCCACTGCCAGGCAGGATCATAATCTAAGTATAATCTAACCTAATAGTGTGTCTGGGATCAGTCAATGAGACATTTAGTGTAGTCTTTGCTTCCTGACATTTAATAGCAGGTAAAAGTTCTCCTCCTCAGTTATCTGTCAATGAACATGGCTAGGTCTACTAGATAAAAATTAAAAGAAAGTGTGAATATCCTTCCAGACTGTATACAGTCAGTGAACACTTGTGCAAACAACATATCTATTGCTTTTGCAGACACTTATGATTCAAGCCCATCAGTATCAACAGAAAGGCTCATCTTGAATCAATCTTCAATGTGAAGGTTCACAGACTACCAGATTTTATATGTTCAGATACCTATAAACACTTTTAAGACATGTTTTTCCAGTTCTTCATAGTAATGTGCCTGATACTGTGTACTCTCTGCATATTTTAGAGGAGCTCAGACATATTGGTCTGCATCTGCTGGTTTATTTTTAGGAAGATGAGCTCTGATAGATTTGCTTAGAAACAGCACACAAAGAATTATGTGAACTTTACTAACAGTAGAATATTTCAAGTTCTGAGCCTATGAATCCTGACAGTGCTCTTTCAAATAAATTACTTCTTGTAAAACTCATGCTGACCTCTTATCCCTGAAGAAAGTCATCCCAATGGTGTGAAAGGTCTATCTTAAACCAATTTAAGCCTCTAGGAATACAGAAATAAGGCTGACACCAACTTTTCTTTCCAGCTTTGCCTGTGACAGTACAGTGATATTTGCAGGTAGCAGGACACAGTGGTCATATTAGAATGACTCAACTTCTCTGAATACAAACACATTTATCATGAAGAAACACTTTGGTGCAAATGTATCTCTCTATCGGTTTTGTCTCAGCAGGTGAAAAGAGAATGCAGAAGCTGATAGGATTTTGAAAGCAGCTTAAGCGGTAGGTACCCGGTTCCCACCACAACCAGTGCTGGAGGCCTAACTCTTAAACTCTGATATTGCAAGGTCTTATGTATGTGTTTGCCCTTAAGAGCTGCATATTAAGCCAGTGTAGTAG
Source organism: Ceyx melanurus (assembly GCA_024611195.1). Taxonomy (NCBI): domain Eukaryota; kingdom Metazoa; phylum Chordata; class Aves; order Coraciiformes; family Alcedinidae; genus Ceyx; species Ceyx melanurus. The sequence goes on along the minus strand of JANHGL010019153.1, from coordinate 121,858 downwards.
AGCACATATCAGAGCCAGACAGGCCTGAAAATTCAAACTGCTAGCTTTACTAGTTTGCTATAATAAAACCTGCCTGTAGAACATTTGACTACAAGCTTGTGAGCTACGCTTGTTTGGAACTTAACTTTGCTTATTGAGAGATTAAGCTACATTGTCAACTTGTAAAATCTATATTGCAAAAGCACTGATAAAGAAATCTTCCCTCTTCCACACAGCATTTTGTCAATCCATCTCTACGTTGGATGGATAAATCATGTTGCCGAGGGGGTAGGCAAATCTACCCAACTTCAGAACAAATCCAGATAGATTTTCAAGATTGCCAAGGTGCTTTGAAGATGAGGAGCATAGAGGAGCTGGACTGTACCAAGTAACATTTATTCCTCTCTGAACATCAATAAAAATCAACAGGATACAAAAGTTTTGTGATTGAAAAATGACAAGGAGTTATTGACCTCTTCTACCATACATCTCACAATGCATCTTACATTGAAGAGATGTAAAGGACTTCAGAGGAGACACCTGCCTTTGGGCATCTGTGGGACTAATCAAGAAAACATTGTTTTGGCAGCAATATAGGTCTAATTGTGCAGGGTAATTCTTGTAGAATGTTTTCATCTTGCATAATAGAATAGTTTTTACTTTAATGGCTGAGCTGCTAGCAAATTACAGTTCCTCTTTGAGCTGAGCTGACCTAATTAGTTTTTGTTTTGTACTGCTACTGAATAAGCATGCACAAAGGATGCTTTCTTCTCCTGCTTGAATAAATCAGAATTTAAACATATATATCCAGGAGGCCCTGTATCTCTTGCCTTGATGGATCATAAATACAATGGCTTTACAATAGCCCACATTTGCCTTTTAACAGAATAGCTCCTTGAACCCTGGCAGCTTGAAAATATGAAGCTTTCTAGCACTATCTCTTGGTAAACAGGACACCAGAGCTGCTTTAGGGCTCAGAGGCAGGTGCCCAGTGTCAGCTGGGCAGCATTTTCCTGGGGAAGGAGATCTCTAGCCCCATCTTTTGGTAAACCTGAATTTCACATCATCTTTCTCCCATTTCATCCAGTGACAATTTGGGACCCACCCTGCAAAGCTGCACAAGGGATCTGAAGTGGGAGGCTAGAATAGACCCTCATATTGCATCTGCTGGTATTTTCCAGAGGAAGGACTGGGCTTTTCTCTTCAGATGATAACCGTATTGAGGCTTCACTAGTGAAGGGCAACCCAGGTCTTTGCCATTGCCTTCTGAAAATTCAGCAAGGCCTTTCCTAAGCTACAGGGAGTAGCTGTTGTAAGATGCCTGTGCTTTGTGTAGCCTCTTTACTGACATACCAATACAAAACCTGGTGTGATAACAGTGACAATCTAGAATGTTTGTACCCACATAACAAGCTACAGCAACAATTTTGTGTTATGGCATACTTGCACATGTATAACTTTCTTATACCAGCACTGTTAGTAGGATAGTGAGAAGATGTAGTTTAGTGCCCAGATGGTGTCATTATTAAGTTCTCATTAGCTGTGCTTCAAAGCACTCCAGATTGAGGGAAAAGAGCAACATGGAGTGCAGCAGGTACAATATTGGAAGCCTTGTGCTGAGACTAAAAATTGGATATAGTGATTTGTGGTGGGGAGGATCAGAAGGTTGTAATGAGTGCAGAAGGGCTGGTGCTTAGCAGGTATCAGGGGAAAATGGAAACTAAGAATATATTCAGAGGAGGTTCACCTCTGGTGCAGGGAAAGTTACATTGGAGGTATATGTGGTCAGCCCTATTTCTAGAAGGAGGTGTATATATATTAATGTCCCCATTTGCAGCAGGGAGTTAATGTGGACAGACCAAACTGGCTATGAGAACAGGAAGGAATATTATTGTTCAACCAAGCACCTGTCTCTTTATGAGTTTGCTGAGGACAATCTTGTGAAGGATTAAGGTAATATACAGAAGAGACAGAAAAGGTGTGGGACAACCATCTCTCACAGCACCTGAAGCCATCTTCAAGCCCCAGCTCTGCCAGGCAAGCAAGGGATTAGCTTATCTGGGCTGGGGCAACTTTGTCTTAGATGTGGCTGCCAAGCAGTTGGCTGAGTAGAGGGAAAAAAAACTGCTGATGCTCAGAGTAAGAGCCCAGGACAATTTTCCCAGCCAGGCTTGAAATGAAGCCAGCATATCAGATAAAGTGACCATCTGGGAAGCAAAGCAAGGAAAAAATAAAGAAGCCATCCCTATCAGGAGAGAGAACAGTGGGCAGCTCTTATATCTGCTGCTTTTAATAATGCATGAAGATTACTAACAAATTTACCTTTTTCACACTGCTAATTGAAGAAATGTTTGCCACCTCCCCAGGGCATTTCTCACACTATCCTGACACTATTATTTTTCCTTCCCCCTATCCCTTATCTTTTCACTCTCCTTTTCTATAGTGTTGGATTGGGTTGGTTTTGTTGGTTTTGTTGTTTGGTTTGTTTTTTTTTAATGGCAGTCACTCACTGAATCCAAGACTGAAGGATTAACCACCATTGAAAAGGTTTTAACACTGAAATGGTGTACACTGACCACCAGTGCAACCTAATGGTATAAAAACTTTAAATTTAATTATTCAATGAGGACTGGCACAGCATCTTTTCTGCATAAAAGATATCTATTCAAATATTCAGCAAAGCTTTTTGGTTCTGCTGTAAGATCTTGAATCTCAAAAATTGCTTGACAAAGAAATAACCTTTTTCAGGTTTTCATCTTCCTCTCCCTCAAAAAAAAAAAAATGTACCACCTTATCAAAACTCCCAAGCATCATTGAATACAACAGCTTTGCAGCTACTGTCTGCTTATCACCTGGAAATAAGACTTTGCTGCAAAGGCTTATTGATTTTGGAAGGAAAGGTAGTAAAAAAAAAATAGAGTATAGCTTCAGAAAACTATGGTGTTGATTTAAAGTTTTTAGAAGCAGAAGTGGAAGGGGATGCAGATATACAGAGAAATTGTCTTTGTGTTGTATTCTGTAAGCACAGAACACAGTAAAGGAGAAATCACACAAAAAAAAACCAACCAAAAAATCTGCATTCAGCTACCTTTACTGGCCAACTATTAAGTCCAATGAATATTTCACTCTCACTTTGTTAACCTAGGAGCAGCAACAGAACAATCTCTGAAGCAAGCTGCATGGTTTCAGAGTAAAACCAGAGAGAGAGATAGATTTTTTTCTGTTCAAAATTTTCTCATAGGGCTCATACACCTCAGCTGTTTAGTGCTGCTGGGCAAAAATACCTAAATGAGATTCTCCCACTCCAGACAACACTCTTCACTATTATGCCAAGGTAACAGAACACCTCCCAGACAAACATCCCTCCAAACATGCTGTGGTGCAACACTGCTTACCAGTGAAAGGCCCATTACTTAAGACCTAGATGATTCCAAGCTGCTTTGAATTCTTCCCCCAGGGCACTCAGGCTCTGCCAGTGTCCAGCAGCTGAACAAGTCTTTCCTGGAGTACTTCCAGTCTCTCTTCCAGCAAACAGATTATAACATGTGAAGCCTCAAGCTGGTCCCTGTGTACCACTCCAACTCCTTGATCTAGCTCCAAGGATGTGAACATGGAAGTCTGAGAGTTCCTAGAATATTATTGAACCTGGAGGGACAGTGGATTTCAGAGAAAAATATCCATCCTGACTTGTTTTACTCTCACTTCTGATGCTCTTGCCATCTATCTTTCCCTGCAAATAACACCTGAAGAGAACTGCTTAGGGAAGTACCAGACTAACCCATGCTTTATTTAAGACTTGATTTATGTAGGGCTATGTCAGAGATGCAGCAAGTGCTTTATATTAACATGAGACTCATAGAAGTAAAGAAGAATCAGGACTCATGCCAGTGAACATGTTTAGTGATCTTCTGTTGTATCAAATGCTTAAGCATAAAAGGCTGTCTATTTCTTGAACTGTCCTTATTTCTTGTATCAAATTCAAGAAGCAAAGCAGCAGTGATTTGAAGTCTGCTCACTATTCAACTCTATTCAATGCATTTCAAACACCAAGCTGGATATCCAGACTGAGGAGCAGTTAACAGATGGGAAGCCACACATAGTGGATTTATCAGCGCTACACACTGATCTTGCGGAAGTTCAGTCTTTCTAAGGTAGCCTGAAGAAAATAGTTCTTGTGCAGCCTAAGAGCAGAAAACCACTAATTCCTTACCAACTGGAAGATAAAAAGTTCAGTTTTCAACAGCATGACTCCAACAAGCAGCTGCAAAGAGCAAGGCATAACAAGATAAAAAGTATTTGTACAGCAGCTCTGCCTAATCTGCTTGTTGCTGGAGGCAGTAGTGAGGGAAACTGAGGCTAATTAACTCTTGGAAAAACAAAGCCAACAAAAAACTGAAACAACCTTTTCAGTTTGGTTCTGAAATGTGCTGTTTTCCTCAAATGAAATGGTTATGCAAGAAGTATCTTGATTTTGGCTATTCCCTTCATATGGTTTATCTATATGCTGTCAGGTGAGCATCAGCCATCATCCCATGTAAGATGGCACCTTGCATGTTGATATCAGATACTGAGACCTCTCTAGTGTGTATTAGAAAGAAAGATAAAAATATCATCCACATACTAAAGTTGCCTAGTGATGCATGCAGAACATACCACACGTAGAACTACAGGATGCCAGGATTTGTATTAGAATCTGTTTGTTTAATCTCTTTATGGACATATTCCTTCTCATCCTGGGAACCTAAAGGTTATTGGCAGTCCCTTCATGTGCTGCATTACCCCTTAGTTTTGTGCACAGACACACTCTGCACTGCCAGTCATTCCCTCATCTGCAGCTTGCATTTTGAAGAAATGTTATTAGACAAAGAATGGTGCTCCAAAGATGTGACTGCCAAATTAAAATAGTTTGTTCTGAGGTCATTGTAGGATATTTTTTTTACCTGATCACTCAAGTCAGGCTAGAGAGTACAGACTCATGGAAGCATTTTTCCTCCTAGAACATAAATACTGAAGACTGGTTATATCAGTTATTTGTGTTGAGCCCAAATGATTTCACACTTTTTCTCAAGCTCCCTGAATTGTACTCCCTCCAGTTGCCTGTGCAATTTCTGCCTGTGGGGAACAGGCAGCTGAGCTGTACCCTTCAGCCTTTTTGCACTGTCTATTCTTTCTGGGTGATGATAGCAGTCTCCCTTATCATGGCAAATACAGCACATATGTTTTGGGGATCCCAAAGCAATAGTTTACTGAAGTGCATTGGGAACTTCACCTCCAGAAAAAGCAAGCAAATAAAGAACCAACTATTCCCAGGCAAGCTGCAAAAGGGGTGCTAGCTAAAAAAAGTCATGAAGTGCAGACCCAATGTCTCTCTATGCCTGTTATTACAGTTATTTACTATTGCCTTCTCTCAGCCACTATAAATCTCAACAGAAAGGCTTAGTTAGGATGATTAGGTTGGGATTATTGCATATGAGATTCTTGCTAGGGCTTATAAATGTGACAAACTCTGAAATATGGTTTCCACAAAAAAGGAGAGGGAAGAGAGGGAAGCAGTGCTTTTACTGAAATATACCACAATTCCCTAATTACTCCTTGACTCTAGTGACTCTGAGTGGTGGATAATAACAATTAAAGAAACATTCTCTGTTCTGCCCTCTTACACCTCCAAACTTATATTCTCTTGAGGGATTCAATTTAACAGCAGCTGCAGAGTAAGACTTGAATGAAATTAGGTTGATTTAAGAGCCTGCGTGGAGCCCTGTAACAAAGGGAGATGGCATTGTACAGTTTTTGAGATTAATTCCCTTTTCCTGTGCTTTACTACCAGGAATCGTTAAGAAACTAAAACTGACCAACTATTTCTTAGTAAAACATCCAACAAAAAAGCCCTTGCAGCAAATGCATTCTCTCTTCAAAGTCTTCTGTAGGATCAGGCCCATCTCTTCCATATTCCTAACAAGGCATGCTTTAGGGTCTGAAGACAAGCAAGATTATTCTTCTACTAAACATTACTGTTACTTCAGCCTGGAAAGTAATAATTGTTACTCATGCTCATCTGGACAACACTTAAATGTCTTTTAAGATTGGAAAAATAATTAATCTACTTGTAGAGACAGATAAAGTGAATGTACATTCATATTGTACTGTTTAATATCAACAAATACCCTTAAATCCCAGCTTGGCCTAAGCAGCCATAGAAAAGATTTGACTTCTAGAATGGGATTCTGTAAGAATTAATTTTAATATAAAGAATATGGCAAGGCACTAAAATGTTTTAATACATGAAGGAAACTTTTCTTCTAGAGTGAGGCTGGAGCCAGCCAGTAGCCATCTCTTCCTATACCTTCTCCATAGGTTTTTTATTAATAACAGTAAAATAACATAATCAGCAGGTATTTAAGATGTGTGAATTTCTCCCTACCAGCTCCTTTTGATCACAGAGACCTCAGCTCCCTACATTGCATTTAATATCCCCATCCCTTTGACCTTCTGTAGTTTTGAAATATTAGCCACTGAGGTCCTGGGACTAAAACATAGAAAGTTTTCTGCTTTGACTTCTTGCCAAAACCATTAAAATACTCTCTGCAGTGTCACAGCTTGTGCCATCTCCCAGGGGAGTTGATTTAAAAGTAAATTACATGTAAGTGTCAGATGAAAAGAGCTTCATTATCTAATTCTTCCTACACCAGCATTTCTTTAAATTGCTTACTAGGGACAGGAGACAATTAGTCCTGTGTTTGAAATGAGAAGTAATAAGTATCTGTCATTCCCATTAAGTACAATTATTTTTTTGATATGCAAATACAATTGCTTTCTAAATAAGTTAGATGAGGCAGCCATGTCTACATGGACCCAGGTACAAAGTGTGCTTTGCCCAGCTCTGAACACACCTAGTCACCTTGAATTTCAGAGGCTGTTGACTAGACTAACTGTCTTACAGCAGTCTGTTGATTGGATGAGCATTTCAATAATGAAAGAATTGGAAGTCCTTCATTCCTTTGTGGTAGCTACAAGGACACAAATGTTCCCAGGAGGCCAACTAGCTTCCAGATGTCAGAAACACCACTGAGGGCCCTGAAGTCACTAGGAGGCTTCCTCACTGAAATTTGAATTGGTACAGCTCTTCCAAGAAGCCATAAGGACATGGGAGCTGATACCAATATTACAACATTACCAAAGACTGACCAAAAACTCACTTTTCCCAGTCCCTACTGATAAACTCCTATTCTGCCCATCATTTATGTCCCAGTATAGTCACTATCTATCAAAGGGGCTCTTCACTCGACTGTCACCTCCAGGTTTAATTTAAATCAGTAGAGTATTTAAGATACCCCTGTTCTTATCCATGCTTACAAGTGAAATTCTCCTCATGCCAGGTCAGGATCAAAGAGCAGATTGCACTAACACAAGCACAAACAGTCCTGCCCAGTTCACATCATCCCCAAATCACACTGCAAGAGCTCTTAGTTCTTTATATAGCTTCATTTATTTCTTCCTCCTGGATCTGCCTTTCACATAAAGTAACTTTGAACTCCTGCAAGATAAAGAGAGGCTTCCCAGGGATAGCAAACAAGTTCAGCACAGAAGAGACTTTGCAGAGGAGCCAAGACTTTCCTGAAGCTCCAGAGCTCAGGTACAATCTCTACAGGGCTCAGCACGTGTTAACCACTCAGCTGCTCTGTACAATACGTTTTTCTCATATTTGTAAGCTCTGTCATGGCTATATATGACCTTTCCACACTAAGTTTTTAAAATGCAGTATAAACAAATCCTTTTCAAATCTTTATATTGTGAACATGATGTTTCTAGGATGGGTCTGAGGTCAAATCTGGGCAATTGTTTTCACAAGCAGCTCATGAGCATCTGAGTAACAAGGGCATGTAGTTGCAGGTCTATTTTTAACTGATTCTACTGCCTCTTTGCTTCCTCTGCTTTCTCCAGCATCCAGGGTTACAAGATTGCTACTTTCATACAAAACATTCTGCATAAAATACTTTAAACAGGAAGCTGATATTTTATCAGGTGCAGAACAGATTTTACTGAAGTGATACTTAATTCTGTGGTCAGTAATTAAATGTGCATACTAAAACTACAGAATCAGTAGTGAGAAATACAGTGCTCTCAAAGCACCACCTTTAAAGCAAACTAACAAAAAAACAGTATCTGCTGGAAGTCAAAAATCCAGAGACATTTAATTTATTTTTGACTCACCCAAACATAAACAGGAAGCTTTTGCAAAGTGATTAGGGCTCATTAAACAAAACACTTAAGAATGAACTTCAGTGATTTATCTGATGCAGATAAACTTGTTTGTGCTTACAGTTACTTTGACAGAAGAGTGCCACAGAATTAGATCTGTCTTCATCCTGCAGTCAAGAACATAAATATTTAAGGGCTGCAAAAGAGTTCCAGTTCTGTGTTGATGCTGCATGGCAAAGGTCAGTGCTGTAGAAGGAACCTTTGAACAGGGCAGGACAAATAAGGAAAGCAGCAGTTTGCATTTCACACCTTTACCACTGCATGGTATTTACTTCCTCATGAATAAGATGCACCACCCCTCCAGGTCTGTTTTAAGTCCAGAATGTAGATCTTCACACACAACCTGTGCTATGCACTCACCATCAGAGTCTGTTTTGGAAGTTAAATGGAAATATGGAGACACAATGGATAGAGTTATAACAAAGTTACTTGCAAATTCAGAAACTTCCAAGTACAATGAGTAAAAGCCTTAGTTATGAGAGTCATACCTCATATGGACACTGACATTCAAGTTACCTCAGCTCTAATGCAAAATATTTTATGTCAAGTGGAAAAGTAGTTAGTATTCAGTTCACGTTTCCTTGAATGCACTTGGTATAATCTTTAAAAACACATTCCCCTCCCCTTCTTTCTGAAGCAACAGAATTTGGGATTTTATATTTAACTAGTAAGCTTATTTCCTTTGTTAACTAATTTCTCTGATAACAAGGTTATGCTGCTAAGGTCTGATGAAGTCACCAAAAACAAAGGGAAGGTCTTAAAGATATTAGGGCTTTTCAGGTTACATGAAAAATGGCTAAAAGAAAAGCTGCAGTATTAGCCTACAAACCAAGCAATACAAAACTATTTATTCATGTCAAGGGTCGATCAGCAAGTAAATGCACTAGCTCTGCCAGCATGCTAGCAAACCTTGTAATGCCTGCCCTAATTCTGCCCTACCTCATTGCAGGCACAAGGGTTGTCTGAACAGACTGCAAGTCGTCTGCTGTTTTTATGAAGCACGCATGGGTACTAGGATAACATGAACATGATTTTTTAAAATTATGATTTTGAGATTTGAGCAGATGTCTCTGGAGATGAGCATCCATTGTGCAACTCCTCTGCATATTATGTAAGTCTCATGGGAAGATGCATTTTCAGGGAGGAAATCAAGCCACTTGAATAGGTTTTAAGAGGTAAGATACCTCCCATATTTCCCCCTCAAAAAATGTTTAACCCTATCTCCCCATCCCTCAACTTCATTGCTTGAATAAAGGTAACAGAAAATACTACATTTCATATTGCAGATTCAGATCTGAACCTGACTCCTATGTTTCACAGTTAAATCTGAGCCAATTCTGCACACAACTGTGTCTATTTTATAGTTCACACCATTCATCTGTGTGGGAGTGTGTAAACCTTGGGTGTCAAGCTCCTAGCTCATGCACGCAAGCATTCAGCACAGGAGAACACTTAGGAGTGAATGTTCTTTTACTAAATGACAGTTTTCATCACAAGCCTTAGAAATATTGGGAAAAAAACCCCACAAAAAAAAAAAAACAACAAACAAGCCAAACAAAAAAACAATCAATCACGTGGCTTTACACAGACACTTGGGTTAATTGACATTGTGTATAAAAACAGTTAATAGTTTACTAGTTATTTTAGACAACTGCTTATAGGCTGTTATGAAGGACATGCTTAAGTAAAGTCTTTGAAGAAATTGCATTTGGGAAACCACTCAGGGGAAAGAATCCAAAGAGAGGCAAAGCTGACTGGATAACCCTGTCTATTATGGGCACATTCAGCCAGGGAGCACCTCTCCTGACATCCCATCACAGAGAACCAGCACACTCCATCCTTGCATGATACAAATTTTCTACTAAGAGTTTGCTCAGCTGTTATCTCTGGTTTCCACAAAAGCTGGAGACTGTTGAAAGCTTTTTCTGTTATCTGTGCTTTACACAGCCTGGTCGCTCAGCCTGCTTACCTTTTCTTCCCCTCTCTCAAAATAGAGCTCAAGTCGATGTGAAAATAGCATACCTTTTTCAGAGACGGTGCAGGATTGGTAAAACATTGGGAAGGAATGAGGAAAGCTGACATTACAGCAAACTGGCTGTATATTTGTGTTTGAAAGGCTTCAAGTAGAGACTAATTAATCCCATTGTTGATGCTAATATAGTTCTTTTTCAAAATTCACAGCTCAATGCTGCAAGCACATTTACCTTTGATCTTTAGCTTAGAGAAGATGATTGAAGTTTGTCAGATATATTTGTCTGCTTTTAGACTCATCTATGGAGTGGGGTAGAACAAGGGGATGTGCCAAGTGTCACTGTGGCAGAAGGGAAGTAGATGGTTTGTCTGTCAATAGTGTAGAGCTCAATATAGTTCCTGTGACCCTTTTGCTTTGCTTCAAAGAAGCTGCATAGAAACTAGGAAGGTGGAGAGTCCAGCAGACCATGCAACGTGGAGGTTTGCAGTTCTGTCAGCCTTTGAAGGCTGCTCCCACTGTTCTGCTACCTCTGTTTAGAACATTCTTCCTCTCTCTTCCAAATAGGATTAACTTCATGTGCAAGATATAAAAGTTCCCATTTAACAGACCTTTTTTGTTCACCAGCTGGCAAAAAAAAAATGACTGAGCATCTGCCTGAATCTCTGCAGGTGTCTCTTCACCTTTAGCCAGCCCAAATCTTGAGCAACCCTTGCTCATCTCTTCCCTGTAAATTGCACCATCACTGTGGATCTAGAAGTCAGCCTTGGTCTGGTGACATCCTCTAATTCACTAAGTATGGTCTTTAATGGCAAGCTGGTAGATGTCATCTTCTCCTTGCATTCAAGAAGCACCTTTGTCAGGCTGAGCAGCCTTGTCTGGGAGCATAAGGCTTATGAGGAACAGAGCAGTAGACAAAGATATAAGCTAGAGAGATTGTGACTATCAGTAAGGCCTGGGAAAGCAATCAAACACTCAGGAATAGTCAAGAGCTCATATATTTTCCTATTTTTGTTTGTCCAATGCTGGCCTAAATCTACTTCAAAGAAACAATATAACCGAGGTTAAACTCCCTAGGTTATGTATACTTCTCTGTCAAACAGCATAATCACTTTGATAAGGTGCTAGCTGTGGTAACAACTCCCAGCTTTTTTTTCCTTACAACAGTGCTTAGTATCTATTCATAACAAAACAAGCTCTTATAATCTTCAAATGAAGATGCGCAAGGCTGAATTGCCATGAGCTTAGTGCATTCCATAAGCAATCTGCCCAGAGACAGGTGCTTTGTAGAGTGGCTGAGGACATCACGTTCCAGCTAACTTGACATCCCACCAAGCTACTTAATGGTAAACTATACTGCTAATCTGCCAAGTTTGTGGTGTCCCCAGATACCCTCAGGAACACTGCTGTCTGCAGGCAGTGACACTGCGTGGATGACCCGTCCCAGGGTGTTTCCCAAAGGACTCACAGCCATGCTTTGCATGTCTCTGCAGCCATTGCTTTGTTTAAGCATGAAAGATGCACTTGAACCCTATTGCCTTATTCCACAGATGCTCCTTTTCAGAAATTCTCATTTCAAGATCCAAATGAGATCTTTCAATGCCGAAACAAGCTCAGTCTGAAGGGACAATATTTTTCCTTTACTTTTGCAGTGTACGCCCCTAAAAGCTACCATCTGATTTGAAGGAAGCAAGTGTCAGATATATTTAGCCAGAAGATATCAGTATTTAACCTTGCTTAGGGTTTCTGAATACTAGCACTCCCCCTTTTTAGATTTAATGACTGTCAGAGGGAGGAACATTTTACAGAGCTTTGAAGAAAGCAATCCATTCATACCACCCACCTTCCTGCAGCCTTGATCACTCTAATCAGCACTCATTTATGTATGCAAAAAGTCACAAATAGGAATTACTGGCTAGCAACAGAGACTAGGCACAATTTACAACAAAGCAAAACAATGGGTTTATTGTACTGTATTGGGCATCCAGGTCTATGGCAGTGAGATTCCATCACTGGAGTTTTGGATGGTTTAGGGGAGCTCTTAGTCCGAGACTCTAGATTATTTGATATGCATAAATTCACACTAGTATACACTGCATTTGTGAGACCAATCAGTGTACAAAGACAAATCTGCACTACCAGAAAACAGAATCTAAATTTGTGACATCCTCTTTTTTAAGATGGGGCATTTCAGAGCCTAAGGATTTTAAAATACAAGTGAATTACTGAATTACCACTTGTAAGGCAAGATGTCATCCTGTGTAGAAAGTCAGCTGTTTAAGGCACAGTTACAAACAGAAGTCATAAGCTTGCTAGAATTTTAGATTGGTCCAAGAACTGTCTCAGGGTACAACATGGCCCATGTTTCTAGTGACTTTCAGCAGCCATAAGTCAGCCTCTGTGGCATTTATAGCCAGTTTCTTACAATCCTGCAGTGCCAAGAAGATGTAATGCATCAACTGACTTAAAGGTTATCTCAGCAAGATCTTGATCAAAGTAATTTTCTAAAAATCTAGAAAATTCTCTGACTTGCTGTATAAAACATAGACACAAATATGTCATATGAGAACACTCAGGCTCATATGACACGAACAGTATTTTCACAGATCACTTCCCACCCACTGTGCTTGAAATAAAGGGTTCTCCACCTCTTCTTTTCACAAGTCTGGAGCAACTAATTCTAGTTACTTTACTGAGCATTTATCAAGCCCAAAAGATTAAGGCATTTGTCTTAGCCCCATTGTCTGTATCCGATGGCTGGGATAGTTTTGCATGTAAATACTTAAGTACTGTCTGTAGATACAAAACTCCTCTTACTGCAACAGATGACAAATCTCACGAATTTTACTGCCTCGCCTTTCTGTACCCAGCACTGAGTGATTGGATCCACAGCTTGTGGTACATTATGTGTTCAGTTTACTTCAGTTCCATAGTCCCCCCCAGAATATCTTGTATGTAGATGTTATCAGTTTTAATTTTCCCCTAACTCTACCCCACTAGATCATTGCCTTCACATTTCTCTTTTGTTACCAGGTTCCCACACAAAGCAGGGAGTCCTGATAAGGAAGGATGATCAGTGTTAATTTTAGTTTCACAAAAATTCCAGCACAAAAATCTCAGGGATGTTGCTGCTGCAAATTGCTTAGGGCAGTCCTGCATGTCTTGGGTTAAGTTGAAACCAGGGCTTAAGGTCACCAACAGTACCTGGAAACAAAACACACATTTCAGCCAATTTCATGGCCACATTCCCTGCAATCCAATGTTGTTTTTATGAAAGCATAGGTTTGCACATAGTCATTGAAGGCTTCTGACATTTGAAGTATGGTATAAAAAGTCATCAGTAAGAGAATATATCTGAGATTAGATCTGCAGAAACAGGCAGTACTGTGCATGACCCCAGATAATAGAATAACTCTGAAAAAAACCAAACCAAACAAAACAAACAACAGACCAAACTTTGTCCAAGTTATTTCATTAACTACAGAGTCCCAGAAGAGCACTTGTTCATCCAGGCTTGCTCTAGGTTTGTCCTGCTGTCTTGTGGGGGAGGAGGTCTGTGCTTACTTTCTGGCACAAAAGCAGGACAAGACAAAGATGAAGCCTGATGCTTCTTTGCACATAAACCAGTCAATTGGGATGAGAGCTAGAGGAGCTTCAGAGATGATTATGGATTATCTTACTGAAGTGCAAAGGGCTAAGTAAAAAAAAAAATAAATAAAAAATTCCAGGATGTTAAAGGACTGTACCAAATACAGAAAATTTGTACTGTACATGGGCTATCTTGGGGTAATGTAGGCATAATCTGCTGCCAGGCTTGCAAATTGTCTGCTGCTTTATAGGTTCAGTCACAGCCTCTGCCAGACCTTGGTTCCATATATGCACTTCACAGTGCATTAGAAGACATTATAGCACTGTAGATTTGCCCAACAGAGTTAGACCTTAATCTGTGATTCCAGCTCTGGGGAAATTGCATTTTGAGCCAAGCTGAATAAACACAGCATGAAGAATACAGCACTTTGGAAATGGATTTATTGGTGGTGAGAAAATAGGACTGCTTTAAAAGATTGTATTAAAGAAGGATAGATGCATAGCACAGTGTTTAGTAGATTAGATCTTTCACTAGTCTGGTTCTCAAGTGTACCACTGCTACAGGTCATGCTATTATACTCCCTGGAAGCTTATGGCTGAAGCTGCAAAGGCTTTAAAATCCAGATGAAAATTCAGCCAAACTCACAAAAAAACCCCACATCAGTAAGTTAACATAATAGGCAAGTCTCTTGCAGCTTTTAGCTCAGTATGATGCCACTTCCCATGGATATCTATCTGTGCACTCTACAAAACCAGTGTCTCATGGCTGGGATGCAACAAGTTGTTCTGTTGCTGCTGCACAGGCTATGGTAGGAAGGGATTTTGATTAATTTAGTACTGCCTTGCCAACCTAGAAACTGGGCCCTTTCAGGGAGGTGAACTTCAGAGCAGGATTCTGCTAAAAAGGGCTTTTACATGTTGTGAATGCACTAATTCCTGCAGGATACCAGGCTTACCCTGCAACTACCTGCATTTCTTTGTGAAAATTGTGAATCAGGGAACAGTAATTTTGAAAATCATTGATTTTGCAGAGCTGAAGACAGAACTACATTCTGCTCCTGTTTAATGGGGAGATGGGGGCTTGCCATTGCCTCCACCAGCACACAGTTCAAATCATCAACCCTCAATGTCTTAGGTATTTCACTGCCTGCCTTGAGCATACTTTGGAAGCACAATGATTAAGTGATACTCTTATCTGTCGTACAAACTGATGAAGGGAAGGCATCTAAGGATCTAAGTCCTATTGATGTGAACACCTAAATCCTTCAGACAGTTTTAAAAAGAAACTGAAGCCTAAATACCTAGTTATCAAATGTCCTGGTGTACAGGCTGCAATCACAAGGGGATTTGTTCCTATCCTTGTGGTCTTTCTGCTAGACCACACTGCCTCCCAGTTAATTAATTCTATTGATTTGTTTGTTTTTATCGGGCTTTCCACACTCCTCAGTTATTTAGGACCTAGATGGGAAATACATTTTCCAGTTAAATGGATCCTACTTTTTATATCCTTTCACACACTTATTTGAAATTTCACTGCCAAGCGTTCTAATGTTTTCAGGTTGAAAGTTGATTCATATTATTTAAAATACTCTGCAAAAGGGGAAAATATGAGTAGCAGGGTAACTAATAAAATGGGCTCTTTAAAGTAGATTAATGACCAGTGAGGATAAAGCACTTCCCTCCAGCAAAAATAAACAAAACAACCTAGACCATTAGATCTATTGGTACCTGCTGAGATTGGATTCAATTTGCTTACACAGGTCCATAACAAAACCCTTGACTGCCTCCCTTCCTTTTCTGAAGCTACTCAGTTTGGTATCTAGCAAATTTAAGTCAATGAATTTAAATTTTGAGCAGCATGTTATGGTGGCTGTTCCAGAAACCACTGTACCTTGCCAGCATGGGGCCAAGTCACTCCTAATGGCCAGGCTACAAGCAAGTAGCTTCGTGCATGGTAGAGGTATTGGCCTGTAGTTATGAATTCTGTCTCCCTTAGCAATAACTTACTCCTGATGGCAGCTGTTGTGAGAAGTCTCCATACATATATTGTAGGCATACAGTATTCAAGGGCCTAAAATATAACAAGGTAGCTAAGTGTGGGAGATATGGTTTGGAGTTTGTGCTGGTGGGTTTCATTAGTTTAACTACAGCTATTGCTAACAGGTATGTTATAAACCTTGGGGGAAAGGGAAATGAAAGGAGAGATGGGAATTTAGTCTCATATTTACACTAATAGCAAAATGATGACATTATGCTGTTGCCATGCTTCAGGGAGCGGCCTTTCTGCAACTTGTGTTTATTCATGCATATTAAGGTGGATACAAATGTATTTAGGTGGCATTGAGCAAAGATTTAACTCAATGTGGAAGTCACTTGACTGTAAGTTAACGAGAAAATTCCTTTTGCTTTAGACCCAAAGCATCCCTTCTCACAGAATGATTTTAGTCGGTCTTCATGCCTCATACTCTGGTATGCCTACCTGGTTAGGAGCTAATCAGCCCCAGCCACTCTTTTCTGTAGACAGCCATATTAAGTTATGGATAGGACTAAACAGTTTTGGCAGTAACTGTGGAGAGTTGCTATTCACAAGGATTTTTAGAGGCAGATCATGTTGCCATCCTCTGTAGACAGTAAGATTGTAAGTAACTTGGTAGCTTGAAGGCTGTTTCAAACATCACTTTCTGCTCAGTGGGAAGGAATATTCCATGGTGAGTGACCTGCCCTTCTTTGGTTTATTCATGCACTCTCTAGCTTGTTGGTCTTCCACTATTTTTTAAATCCAGTGGCCCTGAAACAAGGTGTCAGGCTGATGTTAACTCCTCCTAGCCTTTGACACCTGAGTTGTGGCATCCAACTTGAAATGGCACCAGGGTTTAGAACAACATTAGGTCAGTGGATACAACAACTTCTGCTTGGAAAGGGTCACCACTTCACTTAGAAACCACAGTCCAACCCATATACAAACATAACATGGCTCCTTGGCTGAACTTTGTGCAGAGTTAATTCAGGAGAGGAATATTGAAGATGACAAGATGGACAGCATGTCAGAGTATTGCAGTCCACAACACTGCCTGTCTCTGAACAGCACTGACATCTGTCTCCAAGAAAGTAGCATTGGAAGAAGCCTATCCCCAGACTGTATGTATCAGCGTGCATAAATAAATCCCGTGAATACAAGATTTGTCAATCTTCTTGACAAACATCACAGCCTTTAGATAAGGATCCCAGCCAAAAGCACATTTCTATTCCTTTCTTCATCATTAAACTTGATAGCTCAGTGATAGGCAGCTATTCAATAAGATTAAGGTTTGCAGAAAAAAACACACAATGACCAAACTCTCCTGCCCCCATTTCTTTATATAAACATTTTTTAGTTCAGTTTACAGTAAGTGAACAACAGTGATGCACTGCAGTGTGATCTCCAATGGAGAAAAATCTCTAGCCCATTTAGAATGAAATCTATTATCTCAAGTTGTTCAGGCTCAGGAAAGATTCTTGCCAGGAGGACCTGTGAACAAAAAGTTCTTCATCACAATTTATCAGTTGGGATATCTTTTAAACCTAAATGAGTTTCCAGAGATTTTCAGGACTGCATCTCCCTGGGTCTTATGCAGAATGTGGGGCTCTCTGTAACTGCTCTTAATCTGTCCAGGACTCAAACTAAGCCTGACATTTTGATGAGCTTCCTAAGCAGTAGACAATTGGCAAGTCTTAGAAAAACATTTGCTGGCCTGGGATAAGAAATCTATTCAAACCTCAGATAACTACCTCAGTCATTGGGTCTGAGTCACTGACACAACAAATATTTATTTATAAATGCAAAATGAGTAGGATCAAGGGCACCTTGCTGCCAAGTTATTAAGAGCAGCAACTGTGAAGCTGTATAGATACACATAGTGTAGGGACTCATTTGTCTAATTTTAGACATCTGCAAAGTTGACTGGGGAGGGCAGACACATCTGGCCTGCTTTGGAGGTCTGTCTGATTAAACTGAACTGTTCCACAGGAGAGCCTTCTCCAGTGCTAGCTATAAGGAAGCCCAGTATTAGATCTAATGAGCTGTCATACCAGATGAATCCACCTCTGCAAAAAAGTTCCCTCCAAAAGGGTCTTACAGTACATAGGTATTTTTAGTCTGATCTGTGATATGCAGCATCAGGTACTCCTGTTAGTGATTCTTTCTGAAAACATACATTTTTATAAGGCAATTCCCTTGCAGTACAGTCTGTTTTAGGGCACCTCCTCACCCACTTCAGGGAGGTTTAGCTGACTACTTCATCTCTTAAACAGTCTCGGCTTCAGTCAGGGCAGTCAATGCAATACACAATGCATGGTTGTGCAGTGCCAACCCCTGAGCTGGATGAAAGAGGGTGCTCAAACCATTTCAAGTTCCCTAAGGCCTAATGGTGCACATGTCATACATTCTTGTTGCATATATCCTAGAAGGGCCAAATGCATTAGAGACCTCAACTATAGTCTTAACCATAGGGAAGTCAGCTGCTTAGTACAGGACAAATGTATCCCATCATCATCTCTTTCAAGCATGATACCTCCAAATTGTACTAAAACATCAGCCAGTGCAAGCAGACCTCTTGGGACTCATGTTCCCCTTTGTGAAGGGCTTTCTCATGTGAAGCTTCAGCAGGCATTATAGAGTTGCTTGCTCTGCAGATCTAGAACTTATTTTTCCCTTTTTTAGCATGGCTTTCACTGTATTATTTTAAGTGTTAGTAGAATTTTCCTGTGCTGGGTATACTACTACCAACTAAAGATACAGCAAGAGGTGGGACACTCCATAAAGAAATTCACAGCCTGAGGATAGAAGATCTGTACCCTCTTACAAAGCAGTAGAGCACAGCTCCCAGCTACTTGTTAATTCAAAATCAGAAGTCAAAACTGTCCATTTTGTCAAAGTATCTTTAAACAGCTGTCTTCTTTCTGCACCATAGTGATCAAAGGTGTAAGTGCAGATATAGGGCCTGTGAGAAATAAGTATGTAGTATAAGGAAGAAATAACCTTAAGCAATGTTTGCATTATGACTCCAAAATGCTGCGATACCTTACATTTAATATTGTCCAAATGAGGTAATGCTGTGCCCATGCCAGAGAGAAAAAAGCAGGGAGGATGAACAAGCAGTGGTGAATCTGGCATACCCTGGCTTGCTCTGGTCTTTCAACATATCTGTTTGCAATATGCAGCAGATGACAAAATTCCAAAGACATGCTGGTTTCTGAATACATTCTAGCCTACATCCAACAGCACTGAGCTAGCTCCATGCAGTCATTGATACTTATACTGTGACATTAAGACAAAACATTGATTCCTTACGTATTTCACCAGTAACACTGGTTAAGTTCCAATCAATTTTACTTACTTGAGACTCCCGAGGGGAGTGTTCAGGCCCACTGTTCTTATGGGTAGAATTAAAAGTGACTAGCCCTAAAACTGAGACTCAGTTTACTTCTGCAGAGTCCTTTCAAAAAGGTCCTAAAATGACTCATGGTAAGCAGAAACCACTGTTTTAATAACCAAATGAATAACCTAATAATCAAGTCACCCATCCATTTCAGTGCCATGACCTATTTATCATGTTTTGACACATCCACCTCTTCACATCTCTTTACATGACACCATCAAGTCTGTGTAAATGCTCAAAGGCCTCTTCAGAGCTAAAACCTGGGCTAGACTCAGACCCACTGGAAGATATTAAAGACTAAGTAGAATATTAAAGAAGGCTAAAAAGGCTTGTTCTCATCACACTTGCCAGGTGAGTCACTCAGGGACAGTCATTAGGACAGTTGAGCTGCCTGCCAAATGATTTCAATAGGTCATATTAAAGCCCCTGTATGAAGCACCATTGTTTTTTAACACCACCACTGAGGAGTGTGCCACAGATAAACTTGCAAAAGATAACAACTGCCTGCAGAAGATAACACAGAACATGACCCAGCTCACATTACATTTACTTTGCACCATGTAGCAGTGGAAAGAGAACAGTAAGCACACAGAGGCCAACACTGCTCTTCATGTGAGTGGCAGTGAGCCAACCGCCAATGCTGCAAATGCAGAACATTAGAAAGAAGAAGCAGGTTAGTCCTTTATAGCATCTTCCAGAGAGCAGTGTTACAGAGGTTACTCTGATACAGTTCAAGTGTCTCCAGCTGCAGCAGTAAATTTCCACTCAGATTCTCTTTCCTGTTCCTCAGAGATCATGTGTTCTGGCTGCTAATCTTCCCTGTGCATTCCTGCTTGTGTACTGCCCTCGGAGTACACAGGCACAGCATATTCTTCCAGATGCACACACAAAACAAAGCACAAGTCCTTCCACACGTGCAACATACTAATGCACGCACACAAATATTGTCACACTAGTGCATAGCCTGTCAGGTATTTACATTTTTCCTTTGGAAGGAATTTGAAGGGAGACACTATAAACACCAGTTTGTGCATGTAGGAATTAACATACTTACACTCAATGTTTAACATATCTAGCGACAGTACTCCATGGCTCTGGAAATCTTTTCTCAGGTAACAGGTGTTTTGTCATGGGACAAGGCATTAGAAAAGAATTAAGGATGGGAACAAGAAGCATCAGACTTCAACAGGCAAAAATAAAATCTTTAGTCTAACTCTCTGAATTCCCATCCCTTAACTTCTAATTGGGCAATTATCTAATTCCCATTTCACCCGTAGCTGAAGAGGACAGAACTATCATTCTCTTTTGTGCTAAAAACACTAATTGATCTGAGAAGTATTCAATGTTCTTCACTTGCAGAGAATATGGTGGTGGGGAAAGATGTATTTTTCTCTCTACTTAAGTATTACATAGTCAGACAAGCCTGTTGAAGAGAGGCAAGAGAAAAGATGGGGAGAGTATTAGCAATTTAGGAAAATATCTCTTCTAGCAGAGGTGAATAAAATGGTTTCGATATATTCAGTCTTCTGATTCTAACCTATTGGTGGAAGCAATTCCTGGGAGTAAGAAATAAATGCAGTGCCCATAAGCCCCATTATGCTATCTACCTATTAAGTCAAATGTGATTCAAAGTAAGCTTTTCACTATTAGAAAAGAAGAACTGAGGGAAAAAAAAAAGGATATTTTAAAGGCATTCTGGTTTTTTTTACATTGGAATCCTTTCACTGGAATCTTTACATTGGAATCAAATACACTGGAATCTTCTATTTTCCATTTCATCCATTGTATCACAGTGCAAATTTGCCCAGAGAAAGGATCTGATGGCACTCAGGCAATATGTATATGAAGGACCTCAGGAGCCTCTCAGTGAAAAATGTATCCTTTTTTTTTACTAGAGAAACAGCATTTTGGAAGGTATTGAATGTTAGCAAATCCCTGGAAGGTGTAATGAGTTTCTTTGTGAACCTCAAAACCAGAGCAAGTAAAGTGTATGCTCTGATCTTCTCACTACAGCAGCAGCCTCCCGGTGCCACCTATTCACTGAAGGAGGAATGTTTCCAGTTAGTGGTCAGCTCTTGTTCTCCTAAGGTCTTGTCTAAAATCCTGCTAGGTCAACTGAACTGATCAGGAATTCATAAAGTGTTTTTTCTTTTGGAAAATTATAGTTTGTTAAAATGAAAGCAGATGTCCAAATTGTACCTGCTTCTGACAACTCCTTTTAGCAGGACTGGGGGGAGGTCATGGTTTGATGCTCTGTATATAAGTACAGTTACTCTTCACCTATAAGGAACTTGGACACTTGACATTGGCTGCTTTTGTACCCAATACAGATACTGAAAATAGCCTGGAGTCAACTGCTTGAAGTCCTTCAGCATTTCTCTGGAGCAAAGGGCCTAGTCAGTCACTAACATCCTCTGCTTGTCATGTAATTATCAAAGAACTTCTCCCCTTAGGCTTCCTTATTTTCCACAAACATTTGGTTTCCATGTAATCATGGAAGTAAGGCAGTTTCTTGACCTTGCCTCAATGCTCTGGGAGGTTTACAGATACAAACACAGTCAAAACCTTCTTTTGCAGTCCTCAATTACTCCTTGGTTGAGCACAACTCATTGAAATCCATATATGTTTTGACTGAACAAGAACAAAGGAGCACAGAATATATTTAAAATAAATTAAAATTGTTTCTCTGCTACAGGCTAAAAAAAATATCCCCCTTTCCTTGGGATTTGAGTTTGACTTGTATTTTAATAAAAATAAATCAAAGTGGTCAGATTAGTGTGTTCTGAAATGCAAATGCTTTGAAAACATTAAAAGACAAATAACAATGTGGTATGTTCTCATTTTAATTTTGGTTATTATTTTTATTTACCCTTTGTTCTTAAATGATCATGTGTATCCTATGTGCCTGATGGAAAATTTTGCTCTATGCAGTAAACCATCTGTAAGAAACAGTGAGAGTTTCTTCTGCAATATATCCTTACTACTGAACAATGCAAAGCAGCTATTTGAAATAGCTATGAAATTTAAATCTTGATCCCAAGGCACACCCTAAAGCCTCAGAAAGTTACCAGGCTGTTGTGGCTGAACCTGAATACAAGTAAATATCAGTAAACTGTTTTTCAAGTGATATGCAGACACTGGCTTTTGAGGGCATGCTTTTTGATCTCACTTAAGCAAGTAAAAGGCAAGAGAAGCACCTGAATCAGTGGTGGAATTACCTCAATGAAGAGAGAAAAATCAATATTTGAACCAGATGCAGACATGGTTTTAAGAGATAGGGTGCCCATTGATAATTAATAAGGAGCATTGTGGTTCCAAGTTAATGGACAATGAATGGAGCAGAAAATACTTGTGCAGACTGCTTAGGACACACTGACCTAAGATCAGCAAATTGCAGAACAGATATGAGATTAATGAGCTTCTTTACAAAGCAGTTTTACACAAATAATCATTTTATATTTTACATAAATTTGTCTGAGGAAGCTGCAACTCTGAATACTCCTCATGCTACTACCAGAAGCTTACTGACACCCACATAGAAGTCTCCCCACGTAGGTCACTCCATGTGGAAATTGTCAGCTTTCCCTTGACACCAGCCCCCAACTCACAACAGATCTCAGTAAAGGTATTAACACACACAAAACAATTCCCCAACATCTTCTAATTGACCACAATTGTGCCAAGCATGATGGTTTTTGTCTTTTTTTTCCTTTTTTTTTTTTTTTTGTAGAAAACAGAACAAAGAAAACTAACCTGTTTGGTTTCATTTCTTCAAGTAGCCTTATTTTTTAAAGGACTGAAGGAGCAATGGAACATACAATCTTACAAAAGCCAAGCAAAGAGAAGAGAGCCAAAAAAGCTTTCAACGTGCATAAATGATGGGAAACAAAAGTTCTTTATAAATTCCTTAGACCACTCTGTTCCTCTGAAGATAATATTGCATCAGTATTAGATGCAGAGCTTTAAGCCTAAGTAAAGTTCCAGATTAAAATGTTTTCATACCTCAGAGATATTTAATGTCTGGCTTTGCAATCTAGTCTCACTTGAAAGACTAATATTTCATAAATAACAGACCTGGATTAAGTGTTAAATTCAGCTTGGGGCCATCTATCAAGATATTTTTCTGTATCATCTACAGAAACAGCAAGAAAGCAGTTCCTTCAAACTTCAGTGAGCTGTTCTAAGAGACTAAGAATATTGGAAATCCTTCAGAGAACAACAGTCCTTTGTGTAAAGTCCCAAATTCAGGTCTAAGGACAGAGAAGCAGCAGGAAAATGGCCTTGTGGTCACCAGTTTCCCAAATGCAGGATATTCTGTCCTGGGAAGTGGTGTAAATTCAATTGTACACCTCTTGTAAAGAGCAGAATATGCATTACTGTGTTGATCTAATAAGGTATACGAGATCTCCCTGTGAAGCATGACTGGGGTAGATAAAACACCACTGCTTCTCCTACCAATATTTACTGTTGCCAGGGTAGCACAGAAAAGAATGGGCTTCAGTGAGGGTCAGGAAGGAATCTGGCCAAGTATCTGCAAGCTACACACTTACAGTTTGTAAAGATAAAGGACAGTCACCAGGCTCACACTGCATAGCCACCATCATTGCAGCTGCCTTATACAAAGCAGAAGAGCAGGAGAAGGCATATTCAGTAGTGTCAGTCTGCCTTCCAGGAATTACCATCCTTGAGATCATGCAACTTACTCCTATGTTATAAGGACTCATTACCATCTTCAGATCTAAGGACAACTTCAGTATGATGGGGCATAGCCCATTTACATACTTGGAATTTAGACAGTGATTAAATTATCTTTTCAAGTCCTATTTGCAGACTCATAATATAATATCAGCACATTTTTGCTATGTTTTTAGTTTGAAGTTTGCTATGCAGTACTAACAAATTTAAGTACAAGTTGCAAGAACATTTGTCATTGCAGCTACACAGTATTTCTCAGGCATCTTAAGTAACATGGAAGAGTCAGAAGACCACTCTTTCCATAACATAGCTCCAGACAACATTAAAGGACGCTGCCTTGCAATGCACAGTTCTCACCAGCTGGAAAAATCCAATCCTGCAAAAATCCATGACCACTAAGTACTTGAGCACTCATTAAGGTCCAGGTCCTTACTTGTTAGCTAGACATAGATCAACATTTGTAGATGCAAAATCCCTTGCTTTGAAGTAACCACAACCATTACAGTCAATAATGCCACTGAAATAAAGGTGCTGTTCAAAGGCTGAAAATCATTAGCTTCACATGTACAAATGCTCTCCTTACTAAGGCCACGCCACATCCTGAAACTGTATTGAATACTATGATAAAGTTCATAAATATGTTGTTTACTACACTTTATAGGAGGTACTATCACCTTGTATTTAGACAGAGACTTTAGAAATGCAGTTATGAAGATTCAGCACAACTTAAAGACCAAATCAGGGCTTCACTCCATACAACAGTACATTGAGAAGCCAGCCTCTGCCAGTACCTGCAGCTCTTATAAGCACTTGGCTCTGCACCAGAACAAGGCCCTTTAACTTCACCTGGATAATACACTAAAAAAAGGGTTTTTTAACATGCAAAGCACATTTTAAATGTTTTTCTAGTAGATCACGGACTTGATTCACTTATTTTCTTTTACATGTTTTTAAGACCCCGTTTAACACAGCTGTACAAGGCTGGACGCAATCCATCTATCAAGAGCAACATACTGACATTGAACTGCAGCCCTCAAGAATTAAATGTGTGCGTCATGACAGCTTGCACTGGAGAATGAGAATGAGCTGGAATTAGAGGAGCCTCTATCCTCTGCAACTGGAGCATAACAGGGGCTGTGTAACACTGAAGTACAATTGCATTTTATAATCTCTTTTCACAGATGTAAATACCAGACTGGCATTTAAAATTGGCTAGTAGCTTAATATACCAACAAGGCTGAGGTGATGAACATGTTCTATAACATTAATGTTTAACCCATTACCTTTTAGGATAATGCAGCTTCACAAAAACCAGCACTTATTACAGTACATAAGATACTTTCTGTACACAAAAACTTTTAAGAGATAGCCCCTGGAGCCTTTTCTATCCAAACATATTTTTTTCTTTATTAATTCAGTAGAGACTATCACTTGCCCAGTTTGAGCAAAACTGTAGCCAGATGTCAGCTTTGATCGCATTACCATATAACGAGGACAGATAAAGGACAAATAGTTTACCCTGCACTTCAGCAATAGGAGGAATTAACTTCACTGTTCCTTACAGCATCATCTGGGTTTGGCAAAGTTAGTTCTCATCCATGTCAAGAGCTCATTCAAGAAAATTTTGTTTTCCAACTAGCTATTCCTTCCTGTTTCTTCTGGATATGTATTACCAGATCCCTTAGCCTACTCCTTCTGTCCTCGTTATTCATACTTCAAGCATTTTAAAACAAAAGATAATGCAGACAAAACTAGAATTGCAAACAACAAAGCATTTAAAGTACATTTTTAATATGTAAAATAACATGCTGTAATGCAGTTCTTATCAAGACCGAAATGAGTGGATCACAACATGCTAGTCAGAATTATAGGCCAGGAAAATAGGGATCCTAAATTTCAGATTAATTTTCTGATAGATGGCAAAAACCTGGCAGACACCAGCCTCCCTGTGGGGAGCCAGCTACATGCTACCTCCTAACACCCTAAAGACAAAAACATCCCAGCAGCACCTCAAATCAAGAACATAAACCAGCAAATCAATCTCTACAGAAGCACAAAACATGACTGTTCCCTCAGACATAGCCTAAACTCTAATGCAAACAGGTCACAACTACTTCAGCCCCTCACTTCTCAACCTTCTTCACCAAGAGGCCAGGGGATCACCAACTCAATCCTTAGACAAACACCACATTTTAGAGTCTCCAACAGCTAAAAGTTTTCAACAACCCATAATCTTCTCACCCCAGTGCCCCCAACAGTACCTTTTTCTTGGTAGTTGCACTCATGTTGCTGAGCAGTCCTTGTGATGCAGCAACCCCCATCCTCCACTCTCTCCTACAGTACCTCAGACTTCCATCATTTAGTCTAGGCCAGCTTACTGGCTTATATACTGCCTGTAGGGTGGAGCTGGAGGGCAGGGAGGTCCCTTAAAGGGCCTGTTAGCAAAATAGGAAACCTTTCTTGTGTTAGTAGGGTCATGGGTCTTTGCATCTAGACCCTTCCAAAACTGTTTTGCTACTAGTGGAAAAATGCTGTTGTTTTTTCTAAAAAAATATTTAAAGGGTATCATATGGAAATAGGCTGCATTTTTGCATCTATATTATTTTTTTAAAAGGGATTGTGTTTTTAAAATATAATTCTTGGCCATAGCAGTATCTTATTTCTGGATTAATTGACCAGTTGTTACAGACTGTTTTAAAAAAAAATAAATCACTTTTATACTTTTATATCTCTATTTTTTTGTTCTAAAATGTACCACACACTCATGCCTAAATGATGTCATATCATGTCAAATAAAAGTTTTATGGTCTTTTCATACTTACCACATTGTAAGCACAATATAATTTTTCATCAGTTTATTGTAAAAATCTTTAAGGACAGCTGTTAATTAGCAGAGATCTAAGCCACCTTATTTTTTAGATCAAAGTGTCCCCTACTTGAGTTTGTAATGAAATAGCCTAACACTTTGAAGAAGAAAAGAAGTATATTAATTAGAGAGAGAAAAAAAAAAGTTGTCAGCATCTGTGGATTAGCTTTCATTCTTTTCTTTTAGTATAATTCTATCGACTTTGAATTTAACTGGAAATGCTGACATATCCAAATTTCCAGGGAAATACATTTCAAAGTTTCAAGTTGTTCTCATAACTTATTGTAACTTACTCCACCTGTGGCTGCTCCATCCTTATTGGTTCCAGACGTCAAAGGACTTCATCTGCAAATGCGAGTGACAACCATGTTTCTGGCACTGTTGTTTCTGCCAAGTACGCAACAGGTACTTGCATGTCATTGCATAAAGACTCAAAATATGATAGTGTCAGGGACATTATCTGCCATGTTATGTCGCATTACATCAGTTAAAATAAATGGAGAGATGATAGGAATAAGGCAAATCTAAAGTTGCATTCCTCTGAATAGATCTCATACCTAGGGCTCTTGGCAAGGCACAAAGATCATGTTTGTGGTTCCTGGAAATCTGTGGGAGTCCCACTGCTGAGAACCCGACCCAATGCATTTTATATTGTTGGAGACGTATGTTTCATTTCTCCTGCTGTAAGCTTGATGGCTTGGTGTGGCTTTTCATTCTCTCTCTTTCACTTGCTGTCACAAGGAATATCTACAATAGCTTAGGAAGTGTACCTTGTTATACTTTAGTCTTGTGTGTGAGAACACCAAAACCCAATGGGAAATCACAAATCTTAGCAGTGTGGGAGAAAAAAAAAAATCTTCTACAGATATTTAAATGTATTCACCTCTATATGTCAATCCACACATAGAGGTGCCAGATCTGAAGGCAATTCTGACAGTGATGTGAGTTTTCCCCTTAAGATGACTTTTGCAAGATGAGATTATACAAAGCAGCTCGGAATTTTAAGTGAACGGACAGCATTGTGTTAGATGTTTGACCCAGAAATAGTTCCATAGTATTTGAGATGGTTGCACTGTATAGGGCAGGGAAGTTGATGAGAAAGCGTGCTTGCCTCCTCTGTAGTCATAGGAGGGTTTTTAGCACTGAAGTTATGTCTGATCTAAATTCTACTGTTGTTAACTGAATTTATAGGTCATTTCATTATTGCCTTATTGTAGAAGATTGGACTCATTAATATGCAGCAGCTAAATTCCTTTGCATTTTAAAATGCTAATTTTTAGGTGTCCATATGGCAATAAAATCAGGCTTTAAGCCATCCATCCATATCTTTATATGTCTGTCTATATAAAAAACAATTTTGTGGTCTAGTGATTAGGGCAGTGGACTGGGAGTTGAAACTGGGTCTGTTCCTGTATCTGCCATTGACTTTGGGAACAGGAACACGAACACATTATTATGGGGTACACTTAGCTGCGAACTTCCCATATGCCATCTATTCTTGAGTAATGGCCCCAAAAATAAACTTCTATCTTATAGAAAAGCAAAGTAATTCAACCCTTTAATGAAAAACAGGAGTTGATGCTCGGTCCACATTAAGAGGTACCACAGACGCCCATTGGCTGGGTTATTGCCCTGGGCTTGTTGTTGCACTAGAGTTTCACATCCCCAAGTGGTGCTTTTTGTGGCTATTGCATTTCTCTGCTTTTTGGAAAAGATGTGTTGGATCTCTGTGCATCTTTTATCTTCTCTTGTATTTATACTACTAATCCTTTGTCAGGTTAAAATCTCTTGCTGCATGTAAGCTTAAAGGGTGAGGGATATGAAACAGGTTAGGAAGGATGCAGGCACTTCCAGGGATTCTGAGTACAACCATATATAAATAATAAAACCAGTGAAACCAGTGAATGTCATCTCTGACATTTAGAAGAAGGGTGTTGTCTTGTAGTGGAATAAAGAAATTTACAACATCTTCAGGTACCATAGAGTGTTATATTGGATGAATATAGACAAATGTAGATACAGAATCTTTATTGCTTTTCCTCTTATTCCTGAGTTTCTACTCCTCTATATTCATTTTCTTGTGATATTTTCCCTGTTGGATTTTAAATTTGTTTTCAAACAGATAAATGAGGATGTGCTTTCTTTAGCTGAATACTTTGCATGACACTGGGACCGCTCTACCTGGTGAGATTGAACAGCATGTTCTGACTGAGATGCTGAAGACAGTGTCTGTTGAGATAGCTTAATTGCATTTCTGCTAATTATCTTTCTATCTGTCTTACTCATTTTGCTTTAGCAAATTTGCTCTAAGTTAAAACCTGCTAAATTAGTACTTCTAAATTCTGCCTTTCATCTCTGTTCCTACTACTTATTCAGCCTCAGGTTGGAAGATACAGAAATATCTAAGTCTGTAGCTCTTCTCAGAAAGAGCCAGTGAATCATGGGCCATGTGTCCAGGTTTGTGTTCAATGAACATTATCAAAGCTGACCCCTGCTCCCAAGGAGAAATGGACCCATATGTTCCACTCCTCATAGAAATGTTTCTTAGAAAATGGTGAACTTGTAATATTCCACCCTGAATCAGCAACCTCTAAATTACTTTTCCTGCTGCAGGAAACATTTTGCCATAGGCAGAGAACATGGTCTGTGTAGCCTGCAAAACGCTGTTTTTGCATCACTGGTATCTCTGAAAGAAACTTTAGGCTAGTCAGTGATTAAAGATCGGTCAGCATGTACCAGCTAAATGATTAACGTTTTTTTCTCATCTGAAGTACTCTTCTAAACTGAAGCCCTGTTCAACAGAAAAGGCTTCTATCCCTAGGAAAACAAATTAATAAGAATTTTCATCTTTTCATTATTTAAGTCTTTTTTTCCCCCAAACAAAAACACTATCTGCAACTACTGCAGCCAATAAGTGACATGAATAATTCATTCTAATTTCACACAATTTAAGCTACTTTACTAGCTTCTAATTAACATGTGTAGATTATTTAAGGACAAGAAAATTGCTTTTAAATGCAGGTGAGAGTAAGCAGACTATCCCCATGTATTATGTGATTTGATGCCTTCTTGGAACCCAGCTGTGCTGATGAATTTCCCAGGGTCATAGCAGCTGAAGAGGAAGGCTTACTTTTTCAAGGGTGGACTAACGACATCAACTGCAGATACCACAAAATGCCTAGGATTCCACACTGATTAGAATTTTAAGTACAGAATTTAAATGCTATTTCCCCAGCCTGCTATGGAAGCAGAGACTTTCATAGTTAAATAGGCAAAGACTTTCCTTGCCATTCCCATGTTGCTTTGGAGTTGGAAATAGATTTAATGTTCCCCTTTGTCTCCAGGAGGGAAACATCGGGAGCATAAATCAAAGCATGCTTTGAAAAACACATGGCCCGTAAATAGGCTTTGTAACTGGCCTGTACAATTCAACCCTCATATTTTTCTGTGCTCAATATTTTCTCTTTGAGAGACCAGAAGAGTGAGTGAAGAATCATTAGAACAAAATGCTGCCTTCTCAGACAACCTGTGGCATCTACACTGTCTGTCATGATGATGTGGTGAGGATGGACTTCAATGCCAGAATGTCTTAAATCCCTTTTTTTTTACAGATCTTGTAGACAATCTGAGATTCCTTTTGGCTGGGATGCTCCCTCAAAACCATTAATCAGGAATTGCTTGAAATGAAATGGTATGTACTTAAACCTGCTTTTCTCTTCCCATGGTTTGAGGCTGGCTGGGAAATATGCTCAGGTTTCCAGCTCCTGTTTACCCTATAAGCAGCTGCTTGGACTCCGAAACCAGAGATCCTGCTGCACTGAGCCAGAAACCCACTGCTCCCTGAGAACAAACAACTGCTTAAAGCAGTGATCACATAATCACAGAATGGTGGGAGTTGGAAAGGACCTCCGGAGATCATCTCATCCCATCTAGATCAGATTGCACAGGAACAAGTCCTGGAAGATTTTGAAAGTCTCCAGAGAAGGAGAGGAGAAGCAGAGCTCAGCATTGCATCCTCCTAACAGGACAGTTACGATGCCACTTCAGTTTACAAATGCAACACAAGCACCTAAATGTCCTAGGGAGCATTATCAGTACTCTCAGATAATGCCATGTTTAGGATTACAGGCAGGCCCTTCTAAATGTTTTGCCAACAAAATGCCTTCTGACATTTGGTTTTTTTTACTCCTTTATATAACATTCACCAGAATGTGTGTAACACTGTCTTCCTGTGGTTATTCTTGTCCTGTGCATGTGATTATTGTGCTTGCACACTGGCTGGGCACAGGCAGAACAGGAGTCATAATACTGAATTATTTGTAATGCCTTCTGTTTGAAAATCAGTGCATTTTAGACTATTTTCTGCTTTTACACATAGAACAGAATGTGCCTATCCTCTTGTGGAGGTTTGTAACAGAAACCTGCATGCAAACCTTTTGTCAAGATTCCATTTGTAGACTGCAGAAAAAGCTAGGCCACCCAGAGCAGTCTCTCTCTCATCCTATGGCAGTTGTTGAAAACAGATAAATTACAATCTGGAAGTGCTTATTTCTTTCCTCTGGAGAACAGGGTCTTGAATTGGTAGCACAGAAATGGACATATGAACCAGAGGTGAGAAGACTCACATAGAGGGTTCCTGTGGTTGACACCTCTCTGCTGTGAGCAAGTCTGTGTATACACAGGGCCATTCTAATGCTTAAAGCTCCTGGGACTTCCATGAAAGAAACATTTGAAAGTCCAAAGCAATACAGTCACTTTATCATACCGACTGGAAACAGGTGAGTACAGAACTGGACTGAGTGTTGGCCAGAGTGAATAGTGAACTCACCTTAACTCAGTAAACAGGATAATTATGCCTAAATCACATTTCATAATTCAAAAGATACAATAAATGAATCAGCTCTTATCGTCAAATAAAATTAATCTGAATGGCAGGGTTTGATCATAGCTAAAGGAAACATTGGTTATGAGATTAATGGCAAATATATTTTCAAGCTGATAAATTAAAAAACTAAGAAAAGGGAAAAAGAAACAGGAAGCTATTTATACAGAACAATCTGAGCATTTCCATACCAGTAAATAAGAGGTTGTATAATAAAATTCTCATTAAGCTGCTGAGCCCTATTTGGTTTTGTTTTCTCTTCAAGGAAATGTTTTAACTCTGTAAACATCAGAGGCAAAATGGGTTCACACAATGTTTTAATTGCCTGTTAATGCTTTGCCAAGTCCAAATGCTTCTGAAAAGTTACTACTTATCACATGCCCTTTATCTGGCTGATCCTTGTGAATAGATCAGAGAGGCATGCTGGTCTGTGTTTTGGCAAGCCTTACCCTGATAAAACCCAAGATTTTATTTTAATTTTGGATCATTGAGAGGAGACTGTGCTGAATTCATTTCAGTCTATGGATCCAAATGGCTGAGAAGCTGAGAGGACTTTTGCAAGCACCTATTCCTTTATATCTGCAGCAGTAAGATTGCTGATTTGATTGTCAGCTGGCACTGATATTGATGACAATAATTCAATACTTCGGGACCTGGAAGTCTCAGCTGGAATTGCACGGTACTTACTGTGCAAAGACATGCTGAGAAACAGACCTTCATCTGAAGATTTGCAGTCCTGGGCTCAGTCCTGCAGAAACTCTGCGCCTTGCTTATTATTATGAATCTGCCTAAAATTAAACATGGATAAATATTTGCTGGATAGAAATGAAAATGGACACAACAGGCAAAAGGATGAGAGAGGGGAAGAATTATCCTCATTTTACAGCTGCCCTCATCTGCCGGCTCTGCCTTTATCTGTGCATAAAGCCAGTATAAATCACTCCTGATCTGGATCAGATGGGTCCTGCTGGGCAAGCAGCAGAGCACAGATCGAAGATTAATGATCGCCGAAGCAGAGACCTAGGTCCCTCTGCCAGGAGAAGATGAAGCAGCCTCTGGGGGACTCTGTCTCTCTCTCTGACAACAGTGGGAGCCTACGTTGAAAGCTGAGACAAGCCACCTAATTTTGGATAGCTGAAGATGGGTCTGATGAATTTAACTCTTGAGAAGTTGTGACTTGACCAAAATCAGACATGAAGTATTTTTCATAAATTAAGTCCTGTGCTTGGGAAAATACAGGATTAAGACCTAAATTGATAGGCAGTATCTGGGGTTTTAGGTAGAGGATGATGGTTTGTGAGGTGTTTTTAATTAATTAATGTTATCAGAAATACACATACAGATCTAGAAAACTGAAGGGAAAAGTATGCTTTACAGGACATGTAGTACCAATACTGTAGGTTTCTTAGATAAAATAACAAAGCTTGTATAGTGGGAGAACACAGATATCACAAATCAGAATTAATTGACCATTAACTCTTAGGTGCCATTATTGCTTTTTTTAGTTACCTGCTGCTGAACAGCCTTAGTTTAAATAAGAAAGCACCTTACACCACAATCTTCTACATTAGTCTTCTAGGAAATTAATAGATAAGAGATTGGTTAGTCTTGATAGACTATGCCCAAGTCTAGGGACACTTCAGAAACTTTAGAAGTGAAGTTTTGCTCAGTTCTCCTGTGCCCTTTGTCTGAGCCTGCAGCCAGTAGAAGATCTCAGCCATGTTGTTCCTTGGCACCTGTATTTAGGAAAAATGAGATGGAGAAGAAAACTAACCCACAGTGCTCCTGGTATCCTGCTGGGGACAGTGATAATTTGTGCCTCCTTCCCTCCACAGACTGAGCAGAAGGAAAGCTCCGTTGTATTTCTATTGAATCCTCCAATTCTCAAATGAAACAACATTTAGATTTAGTGGACACTAGAAAGGTCCTGCTTTACTCTAAATTGGATCCACACTACACTGGCATGAATCCAGGCATTTTACCAGATGAATGATGAGGCACGTTACTTGCCTTTAGCTCCCCCAAGCCAGTTGTTTCCCACAACGCTGCCATCTTGCAGTTATGGGTAATGTGATGTTTTACACTCAGTGCCGCTACTACCTCCTTGCCATACCTTTACAGTCTGAGCATTCAGATAGAGATGAAACCCATTATACTTCACAGCAGTTTGAACACAGATCCTTGAGTTGATTTATCTCCTTCATCTCTGTGCAGTTGGTTCTCTCTACTACTTCACTCACATCTCCCTGATTTTTTAACTATGGGATGTGACTAGAGTCTGAATTGTAATTTTCTGTGCTTTCAGACATGGTTAAGGTACAATAAAATCCTCATGCTCTCTGGCTGTGTTTGGATCAAGGTGAGTGGAGCTAAAAATAGTGAGTTTTAAAAATAAGCGCTTTTTTTTCCCCTTAAATTTGCAGTGTCGAGTATGTTTATATTTAGCTGAGGTTTTGCAAGTAGTTTTAATTGGACAGGGTGCTTTATAGCTTCTACACCCTTTCTTCTCCAGCACTGTCCCCAGATACAAATATTCACCCCTGAAGTAAGCTGCAGCTTGGTTAACACCAAAGACAGCTGTTCACAGAAGTGTAAGATTGTTTCTTCACTGTGTCCAGTGGAGGTTGGGCTGTTTGTTTTGTGGTGTTGAACCCTATGCCTTTCCCTCCCCATTTTTCAGAGTGAAAAATTCCACCTGATAATTCAACCCATTCACAGTAGGGTAACACTAAGAGCAAATATTCAAACCCACTCTTTTAAGGGGTCTGAGCACTTGTTCACATCTTTAGGACTCTCAGACCATATTTGCACTTGGCTGGAGAAACAAACTTGCAAACTAGGTAAAATTGGGCATCCTCACTCAGTATCTTCTCCATAATCTCCTTGATTATCACCATGCACAGCACATAGGTGCTCACAGAGAAAGACCTGCCTCATCCTGATGTACCAGGATTACGCTTGGCACCATGGTGCTCCAGAGCCCTGCCTTGTATTTGCAGTGTGACAGTCATCCACAGGTTTGGCAGCCACTCACTAAGGTGGCCAGGTCAGCTCTGGGCTGTGTATTGGGTTTTTTGGTTCCCCTGTGACCACTGTCCCTCACATTAGCGGAGCTGTGATGTGTGGCTGCAGGAGACATTGGGTTGTGTCTTCTAAAGGTCAGACTGTATCTGCTTGAGACATCTCTTGAAAAATGTAATGTCAACAGCTGCAGAGAGGGGAAGAAAAGGAAAAAAAGCCCTCTTAAGTTTACACTTAAACACGGTGCAGTGAAGCCCAGTGTTACTATTAGCCAGCAGTGTTTTGGGCCATTATCTGGCTTGACAGCTCTAGGCCTCCAGGCAGCCCTTCTAAATGCTGCTGCTGATTTGTTGCAAATGTTAAACAGACACATTGCAATTATTTGTCAGCAATATAACTCTCCCCTTTTGCCCTCTGGTCTTCCAACACATATGGTGATATGTGGGTATAATGAAAAATGAACCACTCCTTCACGAGGAAGCAGAGCTCCCAGTGCCCATCTTCACGACTGAGTCACTAGATGACAAACATTCATTAGAGAGAAGAAATTGCCCATCACAGAGCCCTCTCAACCTGGTGGCAGATGTGATTGCAATCTTCTTTTAAAATGGATGCAAGGCGCTTTCTGGATCAAGACTATTTGTGTTCTTATCACTGGGGTTGGATGAGCTACCAGGCAGAGGGAAGTTTATGTGACTGGTCTTACTGAAGTCAGCGAGTAACAACTGAAGCTGATTAATTACTTGGTTGCTTAAAGATAAGCAGGTGGTTAAATGCTTCACTGAGTTGATTTAGATTCTTGTACACCTTTTAAAACTTGAATTTTGGTGAAAGAAAGGATAACAGAGGAAACATACATTTATTACTCAGATTTATATGCTGTTTGAGTAACACCCCAAAGCCTTTTTTGTTTCCTCAGATTATTGTTTGTATGAATAAGATATACGCAAAACCTGAGGAGGCTTTTGATATATAATAATGTGCTAGTCATAAGTAAATATTGTTATTCATAACAAAGAGTTTACCAAACTCAGTTTTTAACTAGGTGCAAGGAGAGCTATTCAGAGCTGCTAATATAAACTGAGGAGTTTTAATGCCTGGGAAAATGCAGAAATCAGGACAATGGTATTGGGATAGGATACTGGAAAGAACAAAAATAAAAAGGAGAAAATTATACTAAAGGCAATTTGAGTTTAGTTTTATAAACTTTCACTAAACCAGGGCTAGGATGATATAAACTTAAATCACCCTAAAAGCGAACAAAAAAAACCCAACCCAAACCCTCTTGAGCACACAAGGAAAGGATTTTTATGCAGCTCAGGCTCAGTTTCCAAGCTACGGAAAACTTTCAAAACGGAGCCATGGATCTGTCTCTGCTTTCCTGCTGCTGAGATGGGTAGATATTTCTGGAGATGAGTGTAGGGGCCAGCGCATGCCCTGTGGCTACATGTTGTGCATGAAGCAACAGCAGCATCCACCTTCCCAGAGCAGCTATGGAGAGTAACAGCCCATTGATCCCATCAGTAAGGCATGGGCTGCTTTGAATTGCTAAACTAAATCAGTCATGA
This sequence comes from Ceyx melanurus, assembly GCA_024611195.1. Classification (NCBI taxonomy): domain Eukaryota; kingdom Metazoa; phylum Chordata; class Aves; order Coraciiformes; family Alcedinidae; genus Ceyx; species Ceyx melanurus. Next base: position 85,614 of record JANHGL010019153.1, on the reverse strand, counting down.
AATGAGGAGCAGAGTCTTTCTGCCTCACTGAAAGATCAATACAGACAGGCATGCTAGAAGGATTCTATGCCTTTTCCATGTTGCTAAAGTTTCCTTCAAATAACATAAATTAGGGTCTCTGCTGAGCCCTCAGGGAGGACATGACTGTGTTGCTTTCATGTATTTGGTGAATCTCCTACTGATTTTACTGGCAGCTGAGTTACATCCACAATGATTTTTGCAGATCCCACTCAGAAAGCATAGTTTTTAATTATTAGCAGTATCTTACCCTGATGGCAATTTCTGAGTAAGAAGCATTCCTTTTACTGACAGAAGAAAACAGACCAACAAACTCCACCATAGCTTTCAATGACTCTGCAGACGCTTACCAGTGTTTGAGTAATGACATACAATTATTATTCCAGAAACGTGTCTACAAACAAATGAAAAGCCAACAAGTGGTTCTTTAGTAACATTTCCCAGTATTGATTTTTTGGATTAAATTAGTCTTACTGGTTTATAAATTTCATCTGTATACAATGGGCACCAGAGTTACCTTTTCGTCCTGTTTAAGATAGGCCAAATACTGAAATTTTATTAAAACCTTTATCTCCCATTTATACACACAATTTTTTTATTTTACACATTAGCCTCTCCTCATAAAAAATGCCCATGTAAGCCTCTCATGGAAGGCAAAATGAAGATTTATGACAGGACTTTGAAATTTGTGTGTGTGTCAACACTGTTTCATTTCATTTCTTCTGCCCCTGGTCCATCAGAGGTTACCTCAAGAAACAGTGCATGAAATCAGGCCAATAGTAGGTTTTAGATGAATTAGAGAGAGATCTGGGTCAGGTATTATCTGGTGCTGAGCCAACTCTGAATAAAGTCAAATTATCCACTTCAGAGCCACTCATTATCTGATCACATTTTTGAGGGGATAACGATGGTTTTTCATTTGGAACACAGTAACTTCCACTTAGATCCTGGCATTGCCGATGTATATAACGTGTGGTCATGCACCCACAACACAACACAACACAACACTTATTTAAATAAAATTAGCTTCAGAGAATCTATCACTAAAATTAAGCAGATATCTTTTCTGTTCCTCTGCCATGGCATAATTTGGCTATTTTATGCTCAGTAAATAACATCTAAATTCAGATGAAAGAGGAGACAATAGGCCAGACTGATATATTCTTCATATCATTAAATACCACATTTAGGAATAAATTCTCTGAGATGAGCATGGAAAAAAAGTCCTGGCCAACAGATTTTGAAAGTTTCTGTCTCCTTTCCCAACACTCATATTCATTAAAAATACATTAAGAACTGGGAAGTATTTACATAGGGGAGTACAGCAGGTCACAGGAGTATGTTAATACATTATTTCTCTTCTGTGTTTTAGTTGCTTTGCCTACACAAAAGTAGGTTCACTGGTACTGGGAAGCTTGTGGATCAGTGTGTGTGCTGTGTATATATACATACTGAAATACACACACGCTGAAAAAAGGTTGGATTTTGATAACCTTAAGTCAATTAAATATAGGTATGTGTGTAAACCTATTGAAATCATGACCTAATGCCTAGAGCTAGGGCTGTATACAGACCATTTCTAGACTTGTTGGTCACAAGAACACATGGAGGAGCTGGTCTTGCATGCATGGCACAGGCCAAACAAAGTCAATGGCTCTGATGTTCAAACCTGGGAGGTGGACATGCTGCCTTGACTGACTTCAGAGGAGCAAAGCTGCTTTGAAAATCTGCCAGCAGGAGCTCATAAGGCAGCATGGTCCCTTCATCCAAGATGTGTATTCCCAAAAGAATCCTGAGACTGGAGGAAGGCATTTAAAAGGAGGTCAGAATGGGTTTTAAAGACTGAAATATGTAAGGACAGACTTTCCTGCCACCTGGGATTATCTCATTATTCCCAAAATGCCAACTCTTTAATTCTTACAAACAGCAATGTATCACCTCTCCATCATTAATTTAAGAAAATTACTAGAAAGAACAGATTTTGTTCCAAGTATTGGAGTGATATGTTGCTCTTCTCTTCTTGCTTTCCATGCCTTTTTCAGGCTGCCCTTCTCCCTGCTGACTTCTGGACATAATCTGAAAGGTTAGACCTTGAAAAATGATTGAACCATATTTATTTTTAAGCTTCCCCCTAAATAAAAAGGGCACCTTGAAATATGAAGGGATATTTTATATAAATGCAAGGTAAAGGAGACTTTAGTTTCATGGATTAGCCATGCCTGCCTTTTTAACTCAAGGACAGAAGATGAACTCTAACTGTACTAGTTCTCTAATAGCAGCGTTTTTATGAATATAATTAGATTTTTTTTTCTTCTTTTTTTTACTCTATCTCTCCTGCTCTTTTGGTACTTTAAAAGATTTCTTTGTTTAGAATTGTAATGATTTCTGTTAGAAATTATATTCATTTCAGCTCCTGTCTTTTATAGTATTGATGGATGCCATTAAAGGACAGCTCTGCTTTGTGCAGAGCTGGCTGCATATTAATAGTACATAAAAGGATTTCTGCATAATGGCAGACAATAGACTTTCCAGTCTTGAACAAGGGTGGTAGAGGGAGATCCTTTTAATCACCCCGAGGATATGTAGAAAGTTACCCTTAGTATCTTTTCATCTGTTCACATTCACTGCTTGGCTGTGGTTTCCATCAGCCTCTTGCTCTGTCCATCACAGTCTCTAGCAGTCTCTAGCAATTCCGAGACAAAACTCCCACTTTCACTGCATTAGTTGCCAGCCTTGGATTACTCTGGTTGCAGAGTCAGTTGAAAGGATGGTGTGTTCATTCCTCATGTAGTCACCAAACTACTGGCCTCTGCTACAACAGGCAAGAGGCACTTGAGCACAGGAAACAAGCACCCCCCCCTAAGCACAGGTGCACAAGAGAACTGTGTGCACAGGAGCCCTGGATACCCAGCCTGACCACTGCAGCAGAGCCTTTGACAACTCCAGCTCTTTGTTAAAGCAGTGTGAGTGAATCCCCAAGTAAATATTTAAGTCAACTGAAACACAATGGCTTTTCATGGTATAAAATGGATGCAATCCTCTTTGCATATTCACATTACCTCTGTGAAGGTTGCAAACTGGAAGCTACTTCCCAGTGAAGAAAACAGAATAAATGATGATCACTTTCAAGCACCAAAAAACGTAGATATCCAATGTGGCAAACCTCAGACAGATTTTGAGGATCAGCTTGCTGAAGGCAGAGAAGTAATAATACAAACTGCCCCGAGCACATTAGGAGCCAGAAGCCTTCCTGGGAGCCTGGAGGGCAGGTAAGTGCAGTGGAGCCCACAGGGAAGATTAATTATGTACACCAATGTTCACAGCTCTGGAGTTCAAGCAGGGTACCTCACCAGAGCCTTTCTCTATGGGGAACAAGGCAGAACTGCCTCAAACCAAACTGCTAGTAGAAGAGGTCTAGGGATGAATAAGTAAGATGAGTAATAATAAATTGCCAGGAGCAGATGGGCTATGCTCATGAGTTCTAAAGGAACTCAGATATGAAATTGCTCAGTTGTTAATGTGGGGATGTAAATCTGTGGTTTACATCATCCTCAGCACAGAGGAAACAAAGGTTGCAACTGGTCTGCTTATTTTATAAAAAAGCTTTGGGGAAGGGGAAGATGGAAAGCTGCAGGCTGGAAGGACAAAAAGTATAGACTAAATAACAGAATTAAAAGTCAGAGTGATAAAGATTATGATATAGGAAAGAAGAAAACTGCAGAGAGAAACCATGCTTAACAAATATCTTTGCATTTTTGAGGAAACAGTGAGTTTGTAGGTAAGGGTGATCTGAATATTACAATATACTAAGATTCTCTAAAGCTTTTAACAAGTTTTCTCCCCAAAGGTTCTTAAGGAAATTAAGTCATCAGGGGCTAAGAGAGTAGGTCCTTTTGTGATTTAATAAATGGATAAAAGCTAAGACGTGTTCACACACTGCAGTGTGCCATTGCACAGGGACCTGTTCCTGGTGATGTGTTGTTCATGGTGCTCACAAACAATATGCAAAGAGCAGAAATAACACCATTTCCTGCAGATAGGAGTTTGTTCAGGGCAGGGAAAGAGAAAATGAGTGTTAAGGACCTGCAGAAGCTTCTCATGGCACTGAGGGACTAAGTGATAAAACAGAAGATGAAATTCACATATTAAGATATGCAGAATAATGACCATTGTGAAAAACAACATGATTATAACCTACACAGTGATAAAGTGTAGATTGACTATTAGCATTCAGAAAAGAGCTTTCGCACTTGCTTTGAACAGTACTATGAAAACATTAGCTCAAGGCACAGTGGGAATGAGTCAGAAGGTGCAGAGAATTTCAGAAATTATTATGGAAGGAATAAAGAACATACCAGGAAATGTAATTAACTACTGCTCAAACCACTTGAAATCTATGTATAGTATTAGTTCCCCTGGGTTGTAGAGGAACATGAAAAAGCACAGAGAAAGGCAATGATGATGTCTGAAAGTGCCAAACAGCTTCCTCAAAGAGAAACCAAACAAGGAATGATTCTTCATTCCTTCTCATGATATGAGAAGCTGTAGGTCTCAAACAAAACGGGCCAAAAAAAACTTGTGACAAATATCAAAGGAAAGTTTTCCACTGCACAAGACAGTTTTAAACTGTGGGACTCACTGCTGCAGGATTTTGCAAATGACATCTTCATTCATGGTAAACATTAGTAGACAAATTAATGCAGAGAGAGTTTACCATGACTTCTGTGATAACAGGCTGTCGCGGTTTGGAGTCAGGGCAACCCCCAGACCGATAACAGACCGCTCTCTTTTAACCCCCCTCCCTCCCCAAA